>JANBTS010000031.1:87680-146815 GCA_027578955.1 Coemansia sp. RSA 1250 | reverse complement strand
AGGCGCTAGTCCATTGTGAAGCTTGAAGTGGCATATGGCAGATGTAGCACAACGCATCCAAGTTTGCAAGCATTGCCGTAATTTACCCAGCAAATATAAGCAATTTAATGTTTATTAATTATCAGTATTAGTGCATTAGTTATCAAAAAGCTAGTATTACGCCTATAATTATATTGACGATCTAATCGCCCTGCGACTGATCTGCAACGTCATTTGTAGATGCAATGGATGTGCGTTTGACAGCAGCAATATCAGTAACCAAACTTGTACATTCGTAGCGGTCATTTTCGCTGCTTACTTTTGTAGCTACAACGCCGGGGATATCGGATTCCGGCGCAAAGTCCGCATGGGACCATACATGAACCGTTTGCGGACTGAAATCTAGATCGATAGATTTTGCACTCGTAGCATCCATACGCTGCATATTTGCAATGCATACTTGTGCAATACTTTGCTCCAGTGCTGCACATACATCGTCGCCAGTATTGACAGTTATCTCTACACAAATAAGGCTTTTGTTCAGCTTTATGGATGCCGATAAAGCCATTAGTCCAGCAACGTCAATGCCAGGGTTCTCAGATACATCCAGTCGCTCTAGATTATGAAGATCTGGCAGACACTCAGCCAAGGCTATTGCACCTTCGGAAGTCATGGCTGTAGCTGACATAAACAGTCCGCGTAGAGTCTGGTTTTGGCCGATGACCTGCGAAAGGACCTCTAAAACCACTGTTTCTGGCCCGCAAACGGGGTTTCGACTAATGTCCAGGTATACTAGGCCGCGATTTACCCCTAAACATTCAATAAATGGTGCAAATGAAGCTGGCTGCAACTTGTTTTGACGCAGTGTCAAGCTGCGTAAATTGGTGTTCCATAGCAGACCTTCAGCAAGATCCAAAGCCGCACGTCCTAAGTCATTTTGTGATAAATCCAATGACCGCAACTGTGATATTCGAGGAGAGTCGCCGGCAGTACCTGGCGGCTGCGCATGCGGATCGTTTGCTAATTGTGCATCCGAAAGACCATGGAGTGATATGCTAATTGGTCTATGCTGATGTGGCTGGCTTTGCTCATCTTTCTGAGGAGGGTCGCCAAAAAGCATTTCTCGTAGTATAGGTCCTGCACTGGCAGCTAAAGAATTAAGTCGCAAAGACAGGTGCTGCAGTGGTGATAACCGTACGCCGGACGCCAGTATTGCTAAGGCAGCAGGCTTTAGCCCACAGCTGTTCATGTGCAGTACGCGTAGGCTTATTTGTTCATAGGGAGTGTCTTTTTTGTGCATTGAACCGCGTCCAAATGACCAATTTGCTCCCAAACCCGCCAATGCAGCTGCCAAGTAACCAGCGCTCTTTTTTCGAATTGCAATGCCTGAGATGTCCAAGGATTTGAGCTGTTTGCTATGCCGCACAAGTATAGAAATATAGCGCACGCCATCGCTTCGAAGTCGAGTATTATGAGCCACGCTTAAATATTGCACGCTGTCATTGCATAATAAGCTGTATGCCAACACTCTTGCCGAATCGTCGTCAATACTGCAATGGCTTAGCTCCAAGCGCACTAGCCCAAAGTTTAGGTCTAACATTTCAGCAAAACAGCTCATATGGACGCCATTTATGTCACTGCCAGCAAGGTTGATACTGCCCAGAACTTGGTCTTCACGCACATGCTGAAGCAAAATTTTTTCGAATGACGACAGTGGCTCAATGTCAAAGGTTCGACATGTGCGTTCATATATCTCCCAGACTTCCTGCACCCGATATTGCCGTTGTGATAGCGCTTCTACGTCCCATTGCAAGGGATGATGTTGCCATGCGGTTGGCTGTATGCTGTGGATAGACATGCTGCTACGGCTGGAATTAGAGCTTTGGTTCTCAGTAACATGCTGGCCATCATCATGACCATCACCACCAGCTGCAGAGTCATCTGCAGGATTCTGCTGCTCATTGCCATTTGTGGTTTCCAGTTCGTCAAGAGATTCAATGGCATCGTCCTTATCCAGACAATTTCGTAATGCCCTGGTAGTGGTTTCCAACGATGTAAGCAGAGGGTCATCGGTATCGCATACACGGCTAAGTTCAGGATCAAACTCGGTTATAATAAGGGGCATTGAGAAGCGAATGCGCTTGAGGCGCGATGGATCAAGCTCCAAGGCGAAGTTTGTCCAAAATTCGGTTGATTTAATCCGTTCCTGGCTCAATGGCGGAACAAAGTTGGTAGATCGTTCAAAATCCAAGCTAGGCGCAGTACGGCTTAGTGCAGCTGCCGCAGCTGCAGCCGCATCTTCTTCAGAGCTCTGGCGGCCAGCGGGAATGCCAGCACCCGCATCAAAGGTGGGGTACTGCTCGTCACGAGCATTGAGCATTAAGGTTCCAGAAAGCCACTTTTTAGCACCTGGCCAGAGAGACCACCGTGAGCCATTGGAATCATCAGCACGCGGCTCCTTCAGAATGCTCTTGGGTTCTGCTGTCGCTGCTGATTCGCTAGGAGCAGCGTTATCGTTAGTGGTGTCGTTGGAGCTGTTTAATTGAGTATCTTCGCCGGCAGAAATAGCTTCATTTTCTGAAGACGCCCGGGCCAGAGGGAATAGTGGAGCCAGCTCCAAGCCAGCAGGAGTTATAGGGTCGTTTGCAGGCTCGAAAGAACCGTTTCCAGCGTCTGTACTGCCGGTGTCTGCAGCGAGAGGATCAGTTGTGGAGGTGGAGTGATGCGGCGGCGGTTCCGAAAGCGACAAGGTCGAGGTGAGCCCAGCCATGAGCTCAGCTGGAAGCAGAATTTCCTCAGCGGTAGTGGCACTAGCTTTGCGTGCATGCCGTCTAGTGGGGCGTGGCATTTGAGCAAATGAAAGGGGGAAAGCAGGAAATTCACCAGCAAGCAAGAAAAGGTTTTTTTTTTTGCTTTATTATGTCTGCGACGCAGAATCCATTACGAATTGGAACAAAAAACAGCCAGACTTGCCAGCTGCTGGCAGGGCCACGAGAAAGCGCTGAACGGCATGGTACAAAGACAGATCCGGCAGCGCTCAAGGAACTGCTACAGACGTATCCAGGGCTGCTGGAGGGGGAAGTGGGAGCAGTGGCGCGAGCGCTGGCGCAGGCAACGATGGCAGCGTCGGCAGTGGCCATGCACAGCAGCAACAGCGAGCATATGAGCGCACTGGAGAAGATCCGGCTGGGAAGGAAGTTGGACAAGGCCAGGGCGGTAAGCAGAGAGGATGAGAGAGAAAAGGCAAATAGCGCAGAAGGCGAAGAGGGAGGCCGGCAGCAGATAGGCGGGCAGAGGCGGCGGTGGATCACACAGGCGCACTTGCGGCGGCTGCAGAGCGAGGGCGTGGTGTTTCGCAAGGGCAAGTTTACAGAGGAAGAGAACACGATAATCGATGAGGCAGTGACAGCGTTTGTAGAGATGCAGGGGCTGACACGGCAGCAGATGTACGAGCACCTGTTCCAGCAGCGCAGGGGGCACGGGGGCGACGCAGGACGGCAGGTGCGGCGGGCATTTTGGCCGGTTCTGGCAGAGGCGCTGCCGGAGAGGCCGCTGCAGGCAATCTACCACCACGTGCGGCGCAAGTTCCACCCGCACAACTACCAGGGCGCATGGACGGCAGGCGAGGACGAGCGGCTGCAGCAGCTGGTTGCAGTGCATGGGCCGGCGTGGGAGGCGATCTCGCAGCAGATGGGGCGGATGGGGACCAACTGTCGCGACCGCTGGCGGTACATACAGGGCGGCCGCGGACCGCGCGCTGTGGGCAGCAGAGCCAGCACAGACATGTAAGGGTGACTTGTAGGATTTGAAATTGATAGGCATGTGGCCTAAAAAGGAAAGCGCATTGATTGGTGGAAACCCGAGCGCTTGTCAAGCACATGTAGCCAACCAAGGTTTGTTGTGCTTTTTTTTTTTTTTTCATTTCTGCTCTGCTGGTGAGCACCCGACGCATTTTTTTTATATATCCATGTAAAATAGCACCTATACACACACGGCACACGGCGACCTTCCTCACTACCATTACCATCTCTTCACACGTACACAACGCATTTGTAAACCACACACACACACATATGGTGCTGACGACAACAGAAATAGCGCTAGCAGAGGGGCAGGCACCACCAAAAACAGCGACAAAGGCAGCCGAGGCGTATCAGGACCCGCACGCGGCGCAGGCGCCGTGGTGGCTGTCGCCAGACGCAGAACACGCACACACGGCATGCCCGCTGCGGCCGTTTGCGCACATGGTGGTGGCGCTGGGCGACACAGGCAGCGGGGCAGCAGTGGAGCCGCCCGTGGCAACCGGGCGGCTGGCAGCAGCAGCGGTGGTGCACATGTCGGACGCGCTCCGGCGCAAAATGCCGCGCGGAGCCGTGACGGTGGGCGACATGGTGGCGCTCAACGATGCGCCGGCAGCGCGGATGCGGGCGGTGGGGGCAGGGCTGTGGCACATGCTGGGCTGGCTGGTAGGCACAGCGCCGCGCAGCAGCCGCGCGCGTGATGCCCGGCGGGCCAGCGACGATCCGCTGCTGGTGGGCAACGAGGGCCTGGGCGCAGTGGAGGTGGCAGGCGGGCGCGGCGCGCGGCGCAGCAGCATTTATGCGCTGTGTGCCCACACGCTGTCGCCGACGGGCCAGGCGGCATGGCGGCAGTGGCAGACGGCACGCGGCGGCGCCGTGGGCACGGGCGTGCTGGCGGTGGTGCATGTGGCAGAAGTAACCACGCTACAGCGCGCTGCATGCTGCGGCGTCGATTCGCTGGTGCCGCCGCCGCTGCCGCTGGAGCGGCACTACGCAGCGCTGGACGCTTGCCGCACGCTGGGGCCGCCGCCTCCGCTGCCGGAGATGCCGCCGGCCCCGATGCCCAGCGCCAGTGCGCCGGTGCGGTGGCTGTCGCTGCTGGTGTCGCGCCATGGGCTGGTGGAAATGGCCTATCCGTTGCGGCGAACATGCGTAGCTACAGACGACACGGAGCTGGATGCGGGCCCAGCGGCGGCGCTGGCGTCGAGTCTGGGCGAATCGCTATTTGCGCGCGTGCATCCCGAGGACGTGGTTCGTGTAATCAAAGCCCTGCGCCTGGCCTGGGATGCGCGCCCTGACGTGTACCACTTTGCGCGGCTGCGACGCGAGTGGCAGCGCCGCCGCCTGGCCGCCACTTCTGCCGATCGTGCTGTTGCCTCGGCTCCGTCAACGCCTCCGCTGCGCGCTTCTGCCGATCGCGGCTCACGGCAGGTATATGCAGCTGATGGCATTGAGGTTGCCAACGGCGTAGCTGCGCTGACGGTGCAACTGCAGCTGGCGCCTGCGCCTGTCGACTGGGCCGATGCCGACAGCGTTGCCGAGCACGCGCGGTTTGCTCGTATGCGGCTGGTGCGCTGGCCGCCTGTTGTAAAACCGCCGCGCGCCGGTCACGACGATCCCGCCGACGGGTTTATCCTGGTTGCTGCCCGACCGCTTCCAGAGCCAGCCCGTGCGCGCAGTTGCAGTGCCCGCAGCAGCGTCCCGCCCCCCGACCGCAAAAAACGCTCGATCTCGTCTGTGGCATCTACAGCTACGCTGGTGGGAACTGCTTCCAGCTCAACACCTGCCAGCGATGCCGTTGAGCTGGCGCGCCTGTGTCGCAGTGCCAGCAGCCTGTCGTGTCACGAAACCACCGCTCGCCCCAGCGTTGAGCTGGTGTCACCTTCGCGTCCGGATCTGCCGTGGCCGGCCCCGACTCCCATGGCCCGCCCTGTCGTGGGGCTGACCAGCAGCGCCGTCCATACCGCCACGGCCATGTCGCCACATCTGTCCATGCGCCAGCGCCAGCGACGAGCAAACATCCCTGTCGGTTCCCATCCAGGCGCTGGTGCCGACGAGCTGGCTGCACGTGTGTTTGGCGGATAAGCTATTTCTGCAGCTGCACATTTAATCTTATGCGAGATGTGCATTTATTAATTGCTAGCGAACGGCTTATAGCTGTGTTGACTACATATATGAGCCTTATATACTTATTTTGTAATTATGTTCCTCATAATAAACGCTAAAGCTAATCGCCACACCTTTATTTTACTCAAAGTAGCGAGGCTCTTTGAATACGTGATAGAAATGTCCGCGCACACCACGGCCACGGAACTTGGTCGGGAAGTGGTATTCGGCCGCATAGTGCTTCTCGGGCACTCGTGTGTAGCTAGGCTGCTCGGGCACTTCCTCGCCAAGCGCAGGCACCACAAACTTGCCCACCTGAATCTCCGTATCCGTGATGGTTCCTCGCGAGACACGCGCATAGCCCACGCGCTTGAGTCCGCGGTAGCCAATGTACTGGCACCAGCGGTCAGAATCAGTGGGATCAATGTCGTGAATGCGTCCGCCGTCAAACAGCAGCTTGTAGTTGCGCGCATGTGGCTTGGTAACCACATAGCCCGTAAACACCAGCGGGTTTTGGGATTCGTTCATGATGCGGGCTAGCTCTGCTGTCTGCAGACGACGGTCCAGCGGGTTTTCTTCTTGGCCATTGTGCGAGATAATTACATCGACATCGCGGCCATGTACGTCCAGCGTGGCATGAATTGCGCAGGCCAGCTCGCCTACTGGCGACGGCAGCAGATGGTGTGTGGAGTTTTTGATCGGGAACTTTGAGATCATTGCGCAGCCCCAGGTGTGCTTGCGTGGCGATGGCCCATAGTCGACATAGTACCCGAGCTCCTCGCCCACACGCTGCGTCCAGTCGCGCTGGCCCATGATGATGCGCTCGGTGTCGCTTTCCAAAAAGCCCATAACGTCCACTTCCAGATCGCGTATTGCAGCCATAATGCGCTCTTCGGCCAGCCACATGTCGTTGTCCAAGTCAAAGTGCACTGTCCAGATTGCCGATGTCAGCAGCCGCTGCTCGGGACGCAGCGGCTGCGGCACGCGCGTGGCTGCTGGCAGACGCACCACCATAGCTGTCCAGCCCAGTACCACTGCTACCAATGCCGCGCCCAATGCCTGCCGGCGATACACACGCACCGCGGGACCATCCGCTGGTCGCGGCGTCAAGCGAGCAGCACGCACGCCTGCATACAACGACAGCATTGTCGCTGCCATCACCACCCACGTACGCTCGCGCATCAAGGGCCCGCCAGGCACAAATTCATATGCCACCACCCACACATGGGCCAAAACCAGCACGTTGTACCACACCGCACCCACCAGCAGTGTGCGACCGGGCGGAGCATGCGCCGCGGCCCGCAGAATGCTGCGTGAGACTGTGCCTGTGTACACTGCCAGCGCCAGTCCGCCAACAAAGCCTGCCCATCCGCCCACAAACGTCACTGCTGCTGCTCCAGCACTGCCTATGCCCCACCAGAGCGTGCTTGTGGCTATGCCTGAACAGTGTCCAGCCGCAAAGCCAGCTGCCAGTGCTGAAAGCACCAGCCCGCCCCAGGGAACAGGCGCCGGACCAGTTTCCGGATAGCCCTCCCATGTCCAGCGGCCTAGAATTGCGCTATCGGAAAACAGCGAATGCAGGGTGAACAGCAGAGCGCCCAAGCCCAGTGCTGATTTCGCCCATGGCGTGGTCTTTGACACGTGTTGGCCGGGAGTTGGCGGTAGATCGTGCTTCTTGGCAGCATGCACTTCTGCTTCTGCTGCTGGCCGCCGGGTCACTACGTCGGCCAGAGCCAGCAATCCCAAAGCCAGCGCCGTTCCGTTCCAGCCGCCGTTGGCTGCGTTCATTGTTGGCCAGGCAGGGTTGTTTGTATGGAAGAACATGCGCACGGCCACGCTAGCCAGCAGTCCTGCCTCCCACGCCTGAATATCGCGCTCCAGACGCCCAGTTGCTGCTCTGTCCACGTACAGCGCTGCGCCCAGGTGCAGCATCACGCCGGCAGTGCCGGCGGCTACCGCCAGCAGCCGCTTTGCAGGGTTAGCAAAAGTGTATGCGGCAATCCCTATCAGACCCAGGGCAGCACTGATCCCACGATGCCGCCGCAGCATCCGCCGGATAGCGGGCACTCCTAGCAGCACGGGCGATATGTCTGCGAAAAGGGCCACCTCGTACCCGGAGATGCCCATATGCCATAGCGGAAAGTACCAGATGCACATGCCCAGCGACGTCAGCACTGTCCAGAACACAAACGACAGATATGTGTCGGCAGCAAAGTGCCGAGCTTCTGCCATGTCAAACTTCATTGTCGAATTGCAAATCCGCTGCTGTGGAACCCTTTCTCTCTCGGTAGCTTGTTTTTGCAAATAATGACCTCTCCACAAGAGTTACTGTTTGGAAATAAGGGGAAAAAAGGGATTTAGCCTTGGACAGTAGAGAGAAGAGAGAGCTTTGTTTTGATGCAGTGATTTATCAAAACGGGAGGGGGGGGCAAAATACAATTTGAAGGATCCTCAGGTTCCTTGGCGCATGGCCTCCTTCTCCCCAGTCCAATATCGAGGGGTCTAGACCTACTCGAGCGCCCGCATCTCGCTGGCCAAAATTCGATTGAAATCTGTGGGGTTTTCCAGGTGCAAATTGTGCCCTGCGTCGGGTATGCGGAACAAGCGCGTTGGTACGCGGCCAGCAATGCGGCGGATGACCTGCTGGCCGCCGGTAAAGTCGACCCAGTCGTTGGCCCCGTACATAAACACGGTTGGCACAGCAATTGCGTCCAGCCGCTGCACCAGCGGGCGGCGTGCAAAGGCGCCGGGCTTGAGGATGTCGCCCAGGGCGCTCTCGGAGCTGCCGGGCAGAACGGAGATCTGGTGGGCGTAGGCAGCCAGCGCCGTGCGCTGGGACTCGCTCAGCCACTCAAAGCGGTTGACATACCAGTCGATCAGCCGGCGGCCAAAGGGCCCAGCAGAGCGCACAATCCACTGCGGCGCAAAGTTGCGCTCCCACAGCCCCATTGCCAGGCGGAACCACATGATGCGGGAGCGGCTTGGCGGCGCGGCTGCGTCCTTGCTGTCTTCGGCGCGCTCGTAGTCGGGCGTGGCCTGCGTGTCGGTTGGCGTGGAGCGGCGGCGCGCCGGCCCGTAGCCCTGGCGCAGCTTCTCGTCAAAGTCCGGCGGGGCCTCGGGGATTCCGATGGGCGAGATCAGCACGAGCTTCTCGACGCGGTCGGGGTGCTTGAGGGCGTAGAGGGCGCTCATGTAGCCGCCAAAGCTGTGGCCGCAGAGGGTCATTCGCTCGATGCCCAGGCGCTTCCGCCACTCTTCCAGCGACTCGACAAAGAAGCGTTCGGCGTGGGCCACGCGCGCGTCTTCGGACTCGCCGCGGCGGCTCTGGTACTTTGGGCGCGAGCTGCGGCCCATGCCCAGCCAGTCGATCGAGTAGATGTTCCAGCCGGGCACCTGGCTCAGCTCGTGGTAGTTGCGGAAGAAGAAGCCCAGGCCGGTAAAGTAGCCGTGCGTCATCACCAGGTTGTGCTGCGCCGATGCGGAGCCGCCGCTGGGCGACGTCTGCTGGCGGCCGTTGCGGATTGCCAGCGTGTGGATGTAGTTGCCTGCAGAGTCAATGTCCACGTCCAGCAGCTCGGCAACTACGTCAGCATCGGGCTTGGTAGCCAGGGTTGTGGGGGCGCTTTGGCGTGGCTGCATGTGCGGTGGCTCCAGCTGCGCCATGTCGGAAGAGCGGCCGGGCGACACCACCTTGAGCCCGCTTTCGGCCAGCAGCGCCAGCTCCAGCCCGTGGTCGTCCTTGCTGCTGGCCCGCGGCCACAGCCCAAACAGCGAGGCCAGGCCGGAGCCGGATCCGCCGGAGCCCCATGCAGGAGGTGCAGCTTCGGGGTTGGAAGTCATGGTGGATGCAATGCGAGATATGGACGCCAAGACAACGCTGTAGCAGCAGAGAAAAGCTAGAAGGATAAAAAGTAAAACAGAGATTGGCACATACGGGCTAGGCTCTATAGCACTAGAGACTCGCGAGGCTTTTATAGGCAGCGTAGAAAACGCCAAGAAACCGCCGGAGATTCCTCGGGGAGGACAAGGTTCAGTCAGGCTGCCTTTTTTTTTCCGAAAGGGCAGGGCACAGGCGCCGGCACCGGCGAGGTTCGGCGAGAAAGGGCGTGATTTGTAATTCTCGCTGCCGCCCCCCGCAGCCTAATGCGAAGCTCATCCCCGCACGCCTGTCTTGGTCTTTCCGTGCGCATGCGGCGGGATCACCCACAACACCGGAGGGAGAGAGAAGAGTGAGCCATGCAGCCTGCAGCACAAAATCCTTCGTGTTTTGGACTTTATGAATTAGAAATGGCAGAACAGAGCGAGCAGCGAATATACGACCTGGAAGCGGCGCTTTCGCAGCAGCGCGAAGCCCACGCGCAGACGCAGCGCCTGCTGCAGCGCCTGGAGCGCGACCACCAGCGCTCGCTGGACGAGCTCGAAGCCCTGCACAAAACACACGGCCAGCTGGAGCAGCGGTTCTTCGCAGCCGAGTCGGAGCTGGCGGCAGCCCACGGGCGGCTGGAGCGCCTGCAGCGCAGCAGCGCGGCACAGGCGGCCAGCATCGACAGCAAAGCGGCGGCGCACGAGGCCGAGCGCGAGCAGTGGCAGCGCGCCGAGGCAGATCTGCGGGCGGAGCTGGCGGCAGCCAAGCGGCAGGCGGTGGTGCGGCGACGCCAGACCGTGGCAGCAGGCAGCAGCCCCCTGGCGGCAGCCCCCGCCCACAGCCGCACAAAGTCCCTGTACGCGCACGACGTGCCCGGCAGCGCGCTGCTGTCGCCAATGGCCAGCCCGCGCGCGCAGCCGGACGCCGACGAGCACCAGCACCAGCGCCAGCGCCAGCACGAGCACGGGCACGAGCACGAGTACCAGCACCAGCACCAGCACCAGCACCAGCACCAGCACCAGATCCGCCACCTCACGCGGCGGCTGCGCGAAGCCGAGGCCCGCGCCCACGACGCCGCCGAGCAGGCGCAGCTCATGCACGCGCAGGCCGAGCAGGCGCTGGCGGATCTGGACGCGAGCCGCCAGAAGGCCAAGGCCCTGGAGCACACGGCCCAGCAGCTCAGCGAGCTCAACGAGTCGCTGCGCGAGGACAACGAGTCCTACCAGGTGCTGCTGCAGATGAGCACCATCAAGGGCGGCCTGTCGTTCAGCAACGCGCGCGCCAGCGTCGACAGCCGCGCCAGCAGCGGCCGGTGGGCCGCATCGCCCACGATCCACGACGAGGAGGCGGCGGCGCCGGCGGCGGCCCCGGGCGTGGACCTGGCGGCGGAGCTGGGCCACGCGCTGGCGCTCGACGACGCCGCAAGCAGCAGCGCAGCCAGCACCGGCAGCGCCGGCGGGCTGCAGGCGCGCGTGGCGGAGCTGGAGGAGCAGGCCACGCAGCTCAAGGAGCAGCTGCGCAAGACAAAGTACGAGCGCCGCCACCTCAGCGAGGAGAACAAGGCGCTGGCGCTGTACGTCAACAAGATCCTCGACCGCATCATGACCAGCGCCGGCGGGCTCGAGGCCGTGCTGTCCCACGACTACGACCCCAAGCGCCCGCCCCCCGCCTCTCCGCGCCCCAAGCACGCCCGCCACAGCAGCGTGCGCCTGGTGCGCAAGCAGCCCAGCGAGCCTGCTGCCCCGCTGCAGCCGCTGGTGCCGTGTGCCGAGCCCGGGTCCGGCGACGGCATCACCAGCGTCTTTGTCCCGCCGGCCTCGCCGCGGCCCGCCAAGCCCCTGCCTGCCGAGCCGCCGGCCTTTGCGCGCCGCGCCCGCTCGGCCACCGTTGCTGCTGGCGCGCCCGCCCGCTCCGGCGCGGGCTCGGGGCCGGCGACCATCGGCGCCGCCGGAGGCACATGGTGGAAGCGCATGAGCATCCGGCTTGGGGCCGGCAGCGGCAGCGGCAGCGGCAGCGGCAGCGCGAATGCGCCAGAAGAGCCCGCCGCGTCCCCATAAAGCATTTCCTGTTTGCTAACAACACGTTTTTATTGTACCCCGGAACTAGAACTTCAGCGCCTTGGGCTTCTCCCAGGTGAAAATGTCTCTGCCAAAGTGGCCGTAGCAGGCGGTCTTGCGGTAGATGGGCTTGAACAGGTCCAGCTCCTTGGCGATGGCTCCGGGGCGCAGGTCAAAGTTGTTGCGGATGATCTCGACCAGCTCCTTGTCGCTCTTGGAGCTGGTTCCGTACGTGTCCACGTACACCGACAGGGGCTCGGCCACGCCAATGGCGTACGAGAACTGCACCGTCACTCGCCGCGCCAGCTTGGCCGCCACCAGCGACTTGGCCACGTAGCGCGCGGCGTATGCGGCGGAGCGGTCCACCTTGGTGTAGTCCTTGCCGCTGAAGCAGCCGCCGCCGTGGTGCCCGCCGCCGTACGTGTCGACGATGATCTTGCGCCCGGTCAGGCCGGCGTCGCCCTGCGGCCCGCCAATGATGAAGCGGCCCGACGGCTGCAGGTGGTAGATGGTGCGGTCGTCCAGCAGCCGCGCCGGGATGACGTGGTTGATGACGCGCTCGCGCAGCTCGCGGCGCAGCGTCTCGTTGTCGACCTCGGGCGCGTGCTGCACCGACACCACCACCGTGTCCACGCGCACCGGCACCAGCGCGCCGTTGTCCTTGCGGTACTCGATCGTGACCTGCGTCTTGGAGTCCGGGCGCAGCCACGCCAGCTCGCCGGACCGCCGCAGATCCGCCATGCGCTGGTTCAGCTTGTGCGACAGCACCAGCGTGATCGGCATGTACTCGGGCGTCTCGTCCGATGCGTATCCAAACATGATGCCCTGGTCGCCGGCGCCCACGTTCTCCAGCGCCTCGCCGTTCTGCACCAGGCCCTGGTAGATGTCGGGCGACTGCTGCTCAATGGCCACCAGCACGTTGCATGTCTTGTAGTCGAAGCCCTTGTCCGAGCTGTCGTACCCAATCTCCTTGATTGTGTTGCGGATGATCTTCTGGTAGTCCAGCGTCGCCTTGGTCGTGATCTCGCCAAACACCATGATCATCCCCGTCTTGGCCGCCGTCTCGCAGGCTACCTTGGAGTACGGGTCCTGCTCCAGGCACGCGTCCAGAATCGCATCCGATATCTGGTCGCAAATCTTGTCCGGGTGGCCCTCGCCCACCGACTCGGATGTGAACAGGAAGGTCTCGCCGTCTGCGCTCATGTCTTGTGCTTTTTTTGTTATCTGTACAGATATAAAGATTAATTACAGCGAGTGCTAGCTAGTTAACGCCGAAGAGGAAGAAGAACAAAAGAAAGAAGAAAACTTAAAAGTGCCTGTGGCCGCTCGCTGGGGGCTGGTCGCTTTTTTATAGGAGGAAAAATGCGAGGCGTGAAGTGCGGGATGCTCTTGCCCGTGCCCGGGCGGCGCCTGGCTGGTAGTGCAGCCCTTATCCCCCCAACAACCGACAATAACACCATCACCAGCCAATCACTGCCT
Organism: Coemansia sp. RSA 1250; assembly: GCA_027578955.1. Lineage (NCBI taxonomy): Eukaryota > Fungi > Kickxellomycota > Kickxellomycetes > Kickxellales > Kickxellaceae > Coemansia > Coemansia sp. RSA 1250. The sequence goes on along the minus strand of JANBTS010000031.1, from coordinate 133,529 downwards.
GGTACCAGCGGGATTGCCACGCCATAGGTGTGAATATAATGCATGGCGCCTTCCCCCCCAAAATGCCTAATCTTCTGAGCCGCCACTGCGAGCAAAGCTACCGCCTGTGCCTTGCCCACCAGCTGCTCCAGCTGTGATTTTCGCCCCGCTGTGCAGGCTGTCAAGGAGAGCGTAATCTCAAGCATTGTGCAAACTGGTAGCGAGCCGAGCCGAGCCGATTGAGCCGCGATGAGCTCCACACCTGGTCCAAACGTGATTAGATCGCGCCGCCGATAATTCCGGCTATCCAGAGTTTAATCAATGTGCACGAGCAAAGGCGAAATTCTCCGACGGAGATTTGAAGCGATGAGTCAGTATCCGCTCCCAGCCGATGCAGACCGATTTGCAGACACCAGAATGCTGTTTCCAGATACAAAATGCCAGATTTCCGCTGCACAATTTGCTCCCCACATGCACTTGGTACAATTTTGGAACACTACAGAAGAAGCTACAGGTGTTTTGCTGGGCTGGGCTGGGCAAAACCCCGCTTTGTATCGGACGATTAGACCAAAGTGGGTCGATATAGAAACCCTCACGCATGACTTCTAATGGAGGGTAATTAGTCAAAAAAAAAAGTGGCGGGTCTTCTCCAGGTCACATGTGTGGAAATTCTCGAGTGACTTTTGTGGAACCCAGGCACAGAAGCGGAATGACGTAGTTGGGAAATGCAGATCTTGCATATAGTGCAATTTTATTCCTAGTTTCGGTGTCGAATTGGCACATGGCCACCTTTAAGCATTTTGAGCTCGGCCCACAGTCATACGGGCAGCTGCGTCGGCAGTATTGCCATTGCAGATTATTGGGGGGAGATATGTCATGGACATATATGCCTCACAAATAAATGAGGCAATTACGTTCCAGATCACATATACAGCTGCACGTCCGACGACGAAGAAGAAAAAAGATGCAGAACAATGATGAAGAGTATATGGCAATCTCGGCAGATGCAAAGAAAAAAAGAAGCCTATAACTTTTTCGCGTTTTTTAGAAAGAACTTTCGTTATTCGTCAATCGAATCTTAGCCGCGTGGGTGCAACACTGGCGCTCAGATGCGGAGAGCATTCTTTTTTTTTTTGCCCCCACCAAATATTTAAATCTTCCGGGCCGTCCTCCTTATTTCTAAACACTCAAACCGCCTTTTTTTTTCTCTTTCTGCTAGCAGCAATTTCCTCAACATTTTTTCTAATAGCGAGTTTTGACAGATATTGCACGATCTTTACACAAATGGTTGCCACAGACACTCCTGACAATGGATCACAAAGAGCCGAGGCGCACAGTCCGCCCCGGAACCCCGCTTTGCCTGCACAGCCCACCCGCCCCGTATCCATATACCATGCGTCCGATGCCATTGGGAGCACGCCCAGCTTTACCAGTACCACATCTGCCAACGAGGCCAAGATCAGAGACTTTGATATTGCCGAGGGCGACGAGCGCGGGATCTCCCACACAGACTCGAGGTATTCGCACATGAACCGGTGGCTGTTTCTGTTTGCTACCACTGCCTCAATCTCATCGATCAATTATGGCTGGGTGCTGGGCAGCGTGAACGTTCCTGCGCTGGTTATCGAAGAGTGCGCTGACGGCCCTGAAACCTGGACCAACGGATTTCCCAGCTGCATCCCCATGAGCAACATAATGTGGGGCCTGGTGGTGGCCCTCACTCCCTTGGGTGCGTGGGCAGGCTCGCTGCTGTCAGGGCTTGCTGCAGATAGATTTGGCCGCAAGCGCACGCTCATGTACAACAACGTCTTTTTTGTTGCTGGCGCACTGCTGCTATGCACATCTACCACCATTGCACAGATGTCTATTGGCCGCTTTGTTGCTGGCATTGGCTGCGGCTTTGCAGCCAATGTGGTGTCTACCTACTGCAGCGAGGCCTCCACGGTTAGATCGCGCGGCTTTCTGGGCGGGTTCCAGCAGCTGATGATTTTAACTGGCGTGTTTACCTCGCAGGTGGTTTCTATTGGGCTGTCCAAATCGCCGCTATGGCGGGTTCTGTTTTCGGTCAGTGCGGCAATTGCCATCGGCCAGACCCTGCTGCTGTTTCTCATCCCCGAATCGCCAAAGTTCCTGGCCTCTGTTGGCCGCCTGGACGAGCTGCGCTCGGTGCTGCAGCGGCTGCGCAAAGGGCTGGATATCAGCTTGGAATTTGACGATCTGGTGACGGCTGCTGACTCAAACACAAAGGGCGCAGAGATGCCGCATCCGACCATGTGGCAGGTGCTTTCTGGCAAGACCGAAGTCGATCTACGCCATCTGGTATTCTGCGCGCTGTTCCTGATGCTTTCTCAGCAGTGGAGTGGCGCCAAGGGCGTGATGTTCTATTCCACCGAGATTCTGAGCGACGTCTTCGATCTTTCCGAGGATGACGTCAAAAAGATCCCCACCATTGCCCAGCTGCTGACCCTGGGAATTGGCGGCATTGGCGCTGTAGCCGTGTTTATCGGAATGAACATTCTGGACAAGATTGGCCGCCGCTCGGTGCTTCTGTTCAGCTCGCTGGCCACTACCATCTGTGCTGTGCTTATTGTTGTCGGAAGCGTGCTTGAGGTCAGCACGCTGGTCGCCACTGCCATGTATCTATTTAATCTCGTGTTTCAGGCCGGCGTCGGCTTTATCCCGTATCTGTGTGCTTCGGAGATGCTGCCATACTATGCGCTAGGCAGCATTAGCGGATTGGCTACTTCTGTCAATTGTCTGACGCTGTTCATTGTCAGCTTCCTGTTCCCCATTCTGGACAAAGCCCTTGAGGGATATTTGTTTGTACCCTTTATTGTCACCAACTTTACCACCTTCCTATTTGGGCTCTTTATGATGCCCGAGGCCAAGGGCAAGTCAGTCATGGAGGTTGTACAAGAGTATCAGGGTCCTGTCCGCATTGTGGCTGGTCCATTTGTCAAGCGCAAGGACCCCGAATTGCCTCCGGCTTTCTCTGCTCCTAAAATTGGCGAGTAACCTTTCTTAGACCAAGCATTCTTTTCTTTTTGTATTTGTATAATTTGTATAGCATACAGCTGCCGTTTAAAGTCTTTATTTTTCTAATGCGCTTTGGCTTAATACACAATCAAGAATGTTTAATCATGTTGGCATGGTATGCTAATTTACTTTAGAAGCTGATTTCAAGACTGTCTTGGGAATGTAGCGTGAAGAATGTCCATAGGCTTCTAGGTTCTATTTTTATTTTCTGGCCATAATAAAAAATGCACATTAAAGTAGCCGTTTTACTAATGCTATTGTGCACAATCGCATATGCAAAGAGCCAGTGCAGATATAGTCCGGGGATGGCGAACAATTGCCCTGGATCACCGGTAATCGGTAGCAGCAACAGCCGCGACACCGCACAGCATATCGGTAAGACACAATGCAGGTTCTAGCTAGCTGCATGAAAATATACTAACAGGCTAGAACGTGGATTTTGTAGTTCCTAATCTGGCCAAGAAACTCGGGGTAGATATCAATAAGGCCGAGATCTCCTTGTACAAAGTAGTAATTGCGCTGGGCCTGGTAGCCAGTGCTGCTGCGTATGCGTTGGCAGGCGTATGATGCAAAAATCGAGCAATCTAGAGCGTTTTAAATTACATTACAATAAAACCTCACCCCCTCCACATCTAGAACCTAAAAATAAAGCTAAACTTGCATGAGGCTAGACCCTTTATATACTAATCTCATATGTTTCAGGCTCTTGTATAAATGATCAGCCATCTGCCCCGTTCCTTTCCCAGAAAGTCAAACCAAGCATCTTTAGTTACTCGTTAGCTTCACCAATAATTCAAGAATGATCGCCAAGATTACTACCGCTCTCGCCCTCACCGCTGCCCTCGCTTCTGCACAAGCACCTGCTGGAGCACGCAATGACTACGCGGCCGGTGGCGGCCACAACAAGCCCTACGGTACTGTTGCCGCGCCCAACATCGTCCAGCCGGCCCCTGTGGTGGCTGCCGCACCAACTGTGGTTCAGAATGCTGCAACTGCTGAGCCCACCGTCACTGAGACCGTGACAAACGGTGCCGGCAGCAACGCTCTGTCGCTGGGTGCTGCTCTTCTGGCTGGTTCGGCGCTGTTTGCTGGATTCTAATTTTTACGTGTCTAAGGGGGCTCTAGCTATTCTAATTCTGTTTCAACGCTTACAATAACTACTTGAAATATTAATAAATTTACAGCCCCATCGCCACAAAGCAATAGAATGACTTGCTAGCATGTCGTTTCACAGTGTTGCAGCTGCGTCGAGTGTGATGTGCATTCCGTCCGGGTGTAGTAGCTTCTGCCTGCTGAGCAGGGGGTTACATCAGTGTAGTGATAGTATTGCGGTTACCGGTATTGAGCACCCGCATTCGCCCATTTTAAGAGTGTTTTACAAAATAGCACACAACATCTTGCAACCAGGTCTGTAACAAGTAAAACCGCACATACAAGTCGCTTTTTTTTTTTACTTAGAAAGAAGAATCTTTCTGCAAATATTAATCAACAGCAGGCAGATGCTCATTTGGGTCAAAATCACAATTTGGCAAACATCTTTTTTTGATTCTTGGTAATTAGCTATCCTCCGGCTGTGGGCCACCATGAGCCAATTCGAGGTATAGGCATATACAAGCTTTTGTAAATCCGTTGCTGCTGCCGCTCTTGCTGGGCGCAGTTGCTTTTGCTTCCTACATGTGAGAATCTTGTTAGACCACGCTTATTGTGGAACGTAAAATAAAGGTATTTAATCTAATAATAGAGATCTATTTTGTTGTATGAGAGCCAGGTATAAACTCTGATCATACCATGGCTCTTATCAGAGCCAACAAAGCTTGGCTTGAATATATAGGAAAAACGATTTCTTTTCTAAGAAAAACAACTTTTGTTGTTAAAAGACATTTTTTTATATAACATATTTAAGCGAAGAAACGGCTGAGAAACTACCGCGCTGTTTGAAGCGGCATGCTGGTATTGTAGAACGCCTTTGAATGTAACAATAAAGATGCGCCGTACCTGGCGGAGTTGACCAGCGCATATTCTGTACTCATGTCATTTGTTTCCTGGTGTTTAAAACTGGCAACCGCAATACTATCACTACATTGGTGTAACCCCCTGCTCAACAGGCAGAAGCTACTACACCCGGACGGAATGCATCACACTCGACGCAGCTGCAACACTGTGAAACGACATGCTAGCAAGTCATTCTATTGCTTTGTGGCGATGGGGCTGTAAATTTATTAATATTTCAAGTAGTTATTGTAAGCGTTGAAACAGAATTAGAATAGCTAGAGCCCCCTTAGACACGTAAAAATTAGAATCCAGCAAACAGCGCCGAACCAGCCAGAAGAGCAGCACCCAGCGACAGAGCGTTGCTGCCGGCACCGTTTGTCACGGTCTCAGTGACGGTGGGCTCAGCAGTTGCAGCATTCTGAACCACAGTTGGTGCGGCAGCCACCACAGGGGCCGGCTGGACGATGTTGGGTGCAGTCACAGTAAGATACGGCTTGTTGTGGCCGCCACCGGCCGCATAGTCATTGCGTGCTCCAGCAGGTGCTTGTGCAGAAGCGAGGGCAGCGGTGAGGGCGAGAGCGGTAGTAATCTTGGTGATCATTCTTGAATTATTGGTGAAGCTAACGAGTAACTAAAGATGCTTGGTTTGACTTTCTGGGTAACTTTGAAAAAATTTCAGCAGCTGCAAAAGCTCTTTTATATTTATTCCCCTTTAATTGTTTAAATGTCTAGAACTACTTTTCTGCCGCATTTCTAGATGGGTTTTGTTTATTATCTATTATTATAAAGCGTCTAGAATTACAAATTCCAATAACCCATTTCAAGTTCAATCAATTATCCTAAATCTGGTCACTGAAACCACAGAAAATAGAGATCGTTGGTAAGCTAATTAAAATAAGGCTATACTACCCATGAATAGACCTAGTTCTACGCAAACAACTCCACCGTCCTTGATACAAGTTAATTAGAGGCTATGCAGGCAGCGTAACGAGACCAGTGCAACTTGAAATGACTGTGTAATCTAAGGAATGCCCGAAATCCTCTGTTTTTAGGTTTTCTTCACAACTTTTAAATTGCTTCATTTTGTAATATCCATAATTAACGGCTAGCAATAAAGATCTGACGGTCTCCTAGGCAATCTAACAAGTTAAACAAAGCTAACGTATCTATTACAATCTAAGTAAATAATCTGAAGCACTAGCAGAGTAAAGGCGCTACAACAGCAGGAGGCAAATGGCATAGGCACAGAGCATGCGTTGGCCAGCCGCGCTGAATATGGTACAGCTCTATTGTTGTATTCAAAGCTGCTCTGCAGCACCAGTATATTGTTTCAAACAGCGCGGTAGTTTCTCAGCCGGTTTCTTCACTTAAATAAATCTCTTTACTATTATGTTAAATATCTTTATTTTACGTTCCACAATAAGCGTGGTCTAATAAAATCCTCACATGTAGGAAGCAAAAGCAACTGCACCAGCAAGAGCGGCGGCAGCAACGGAGACACTGTTGCCGACTGCACCGTTCACAGTGGTCGTCACGGTTACAGTGCGGGGATCAGGCGAGGCATTCTTGGCTGCAGGCGAAGCAGCAAGAGCAGTGCCAGCGACGGCAAGAGCAACAGCGGTAATGGTGGTAGTCTGCATGGTTCGGAAGAATAGATATTAAGCGGTTAGCAAGTAACTGATTATAATGTGAATCTTGGTGAATTTGGTCAGTGGCGGGGGACTTTGGTGGGTTCTTATACTGTTTTTTTTTCGTGTATAGAATCTCAACTTTGCCCCATGTGGGATGCCAATCAATCAAGCAGTCATATAAAAATTCTAGACTTGTAAATTAACAGGCACTATACAAGAGGTCTAGGCCCATTTGATCTCGACTTGGGGTTTGTTATCCAAAGGAGATGCTATGCTGTCATCAGCAGAAACATCTCGACCATTCGATACTGCCGATCTGCTTCGCTGCCAGCACGAATAGTGAACGACCACTTGCCCTTTTCTTTCGTCAGGAACAACTGCAAATGCGGTGCCTGAGCCAATGCGCTTCAAACATTGTGGGCACACTCGCGTTTCAGAGATCACCACAAAGTTGCTTTGCAAATGACTTAGCTGGCGCCGAGCATGCAGATCCTCGGCAGCTACCAAGCTTCTGACCACATTCTTGGTGCGCACATCTTGATCCAGCGTGCATAGCTGGCTGCGCAGATATACAAAGATGTCATGCGAAAATGCCATGTCTGGTGGCAACAGCGGCAGCACATCGGCAACAGGGATGCTTTGTGGGTATGTTGCCAGAAGGTGGCCCACGTATTGGCGATGAATTTCAGTCCTTTTGTCCTCGATCTGATCAACCGAGTCTTTGGGCTGGCCGGATCGAATTTCCTCAGCCTCATTGTCGATGACGTCAACTGGCGGGCTAGAAACTAATAACTTGAGCAGCAGTACAAAAATATCTGCACGCTGGGAAATGTTCTCCACGCAATATTGCTCCGCAAGCGCTAAATTAGCCACGCTAAACACTAGCAGCCCCAGTGCGTGCTCGTGGCGGCCAAGCCTACTAAGTACCAGTGCCCGTTCCATAAACAAGCGATCATCGGGCAGCCGGGCCAGTGCTCTCTCGGGCGAGTAATGACTGCTTGACTTTAAAAACTGCTGAAGCTTCACGCGCAGACTTAGTCGGTCGCTATCCGAGTGCTTCTCTTCAAGCATGTCGAAATAAGCAGCAACCATGTCGTCATGTAATGCAGGTGTTTTGTCTTTCCAAGTGTCAAATACATATTTCAAGTACTGAATCGCCAGTGCCGGCGAGATTTGGTGCAAAAACGATGCTACTCGCGACCGCGGGAAGGTTTCGGCAGCTGGCCGGTCATCTGCAAACACCATTGACACTATTGTTGTTGGATCGGGCCAGTCCTCGTCATCTTCATTACTAGAGTCGCTGCCTTTTTGCTTGTACAGTAGTCCACTTTGCAGCGGCCACTGTAAATACTCTACAATCAAGTCAAACTGGTCGGCAGGCAGCCGTACCAAATAGCGAACAGTAGCATAGGTGCCATGGAGCGAACCACTATCTGCAGATTTGCCTTGAGTCTGAAGCAGCTGTAATGCATTGCGATATAGTCCCTTTCCATGGTACAGATCGACCAGCTCCAAATAACGTTTGCGTTCTAAAAGCAGCCCCTCGCTTTGTTCCACATCGCAGTAGTTCTTGACCCGCAAAAGCGGGCCAAGCAGTCCTGGGCTACATTCCAAATACACTTTGAGCAAAGTGGTATCAACCACCTGAGCCATTGCTGGCACTGGTATGTTCATTTGCTCTAGCGAAAACGCCAGCCGCTTTAAGCGAACATGCGGTAGAGAGGTATCGTCTTCGCTTTCACGCTGAGATCCCTGGAGTGAATCGCTACTCAAGCGGGCCTTTTCATTACCGTCATCATCGCCATCTTCATCGTCATATAGAACCCGTACTGCATACTCTAGCTCACGTTTGCCCTCTCGAGCAGCTTGCTGTAGCCACCGCCGATGTTCCGTTAGATACCGCATTATAGCAAATAAAGCTTCTTTCCATACTACCTGCTTATTGCTGTTCTTTCCAGGCTCTGTTTCTGGGTCGTCATGCTCACTCGCTGAATTGTCAGCAAGAGACTCAGTATCGCTAGTGTCTTCAGCAAGTTCGCCAGCTATTCGCTCAGGACACAGCGCAATGGCTTCGGTGGGCGTTGCACCAAGCTCTGTAAACTCGCTGAGCGCCTCCTCGTACTTTGCCTGGTCGCGAAACAGCCAGCGCGCACGCAACCAACGGATCTTTTTAGTTAGCTCTTCCTTTTCAGCTTCTAGAATGTTGTCCGATTGAGCAACGAGCGAAATCGCCTCGTCGTACTGCTCTGCTTCCAGCACATCTTCAACCTGCTGCTGAATAGGTGCTGGCATCAGCCGCCATACCGTGTGCAGCCCAATTGCCCACACCTGCTTTCCGCCGGTTCCGTTAAATATATATGCTGGCTCCTCTTCCGTAAGCAATAATGACTGAACTAGCGCCTGTGTCGCAATGTTTCGAACTTCTATATTGAACCTTGGCATTACTGTATGATCGTTTGTAGATCCGGATGACGGAGGCTGTGCTGGAGGCCCTGGATCGCGAGAAGCAGCAACTGCATAAGATGACGTGTATGTGATGCTGGTAGGAGCACGGTTGAATATCATGGGCTCAGAGTATTCGTTGCGGCACAACTTGCCAGCAGAATTGATAAACACGCCAATGTCCTTGTGGCATAAAAGGAGCTTATCGCCTGGCATACGGGCAATTGTGGTCTGTACATCAGAGCTTGTGCCTGACAAACTCAGAGCCCACGAGCCCCACATTCCTGTTCCTGAGCTCGCACCGGGTGCTGATGTGTTTTCATTGCTGTTTCCTGCGGGGTCGGCACCATGGCTTATACTCATGCCTCCAGCAACAGTGCGTAGACTGGCAGTGTCGGCAGGAAACAAATCGTCCCACTGTCCACGAGGCAGCTGCAGCGTCAAGAATTCACGCGCAGTCGACAGCACCAACAGTCCAGGAGCCGAAAACTGCATGGCCACGATTTTTTCTGCAGCCGAATAGTCGAACGACTTGTAAAACTCTGCATCTCGCCACTCCAACACCACAACTTTGCGCTTGCCATACGTAGCCAGCTTGGATACCAGGGTTGGGATGCCGTCAATGTGGTCTACGCCCGTGTGCAAGGCAATGATGTGCGCGCCACGAGTGTTTCCTAAGGGCGTTGCGTTGCTAAGCGTATGCAAGTCATAAAGCGTTACTAATCCGTCAGCCAGGCACACCAGCACACCAGCCTCCTTGATTACTCCCAGATACTCTATGGCTTTACGTGCAAACGTCTTTCTGGTTTCTACAAGAGTCACTGTGGGTACTTTGTCTGGAGCAACTTCAGATATCTGATATATCAGCAGCGCGCCGGTTGCAGTGCCCAGCAGCAACCGGTCACTATATGCCACCGCCGACTCGATACGCACCGGCAGCTGCTTCAAAAGCGCACGAATCGTAAATGCATGGTGCATTGTTGGTGCTGATGCAAAAAAAGGAAAAAAAAAAAAAAGAAAAATATTAGACTGTGATGTTTTAAAACTGTCTCGTGAGAACAAACTGCTCTTGGCAGGGTCAGGGGGGGGATATGTTGAGCGGGACCATGCTGGTTCACACCTCTTTCTTCTCTACTTTTTTGCTATTTTAGCTGATCATGACATCTTTTGGAAAGGTTGTAGAGTACTCTGCCAAGCACCCAAAGCCGGCCAACACTACGTTTGCCTACGGCACCGCCGGGTTCCGCACTATCGGAGACACGCTTGAATCGACGCTATTCCGTGCGGGACTGCTGGCAGCGCTGCGTTCACAAAGCAAGCAAGGCAAGGTCATCGGAGTGATGATTACGGCATCACACAACCACGAGCGAGACAACGGCGTGAAACTGGTGGATCCGATGGGCGAGATGCTGCAGCAGTCGTGGGAGGGGTACTGCACCCAGATCGCCAACGTCGAAACCGACGACGAGGTAGTCCAAGTGCTCATTTCAGTAGCTCAGGCCGAGAACATCGACTTGTCGATAACTCCACGTGTCGTTTATGCACGCGACACTCGTCCCAGCGGGCCTCTGCTGCAGGCGGCGCTGGAGGACGGCCTGGTTGCATTAAACGCCAACGCCACCAGCTACGGGGTTGTTACCACGCCTCAACTGCACTACTTTGTGCGCTGCCTCAATACTGCCGATACTCCGGTAGCTTACGGTGAGCCCACAGAGGCAGGGTATTATGAAAAGTACGGCCAGGCGTATTTGCGTCTGGTTGACGGCCGCTCAGAGCCATCGAAGCTGTACATTGATGCCGCAAACGGAGTTGGCGCACCGCAGGTACGCAAGCTGGCCGATGCCCTCAAGTCGCCCTACTTTAACATTGAAGTGCGTAACAGCGACACCGAGACGCTGGGAAAGCTCAACATCGACTGTGGTGCCGACTATGTAAAGTCGAACCAGCGCCAGCCGGCAGGCATGTCGCTGGAGCCCGGCAGCCGCTATTGCTCGTTTGACGGCGACGCTGACCGCATTGTCTACTACTACGCCGACGAAAATGGCAGCTTCCGCCTGCTGGACGGCGACAAGATTGCCACGCTGGTAGCTACCTACTTGCGCGATCTGGTAACCACTGCCAACATTGACGATCTGGAAGTGGGTGTGGTGCAGACAGCATATGCCAACGGCAACTCTACCAGCTACATCAAGGACACGCTGAAGCTGCCCACGGTCTTTGCCAAGACTGGCGTCAAGCACCTGCACCACGAAGCCGAGCGAATGAACATTGGCGTCTACTTTGAAGCCAACGGCCATGGCACCGTTCTGTTTAATCCCAGCGCTGTTTCCAAGCTGCAGAATGCCACGCCGCAGAATCCAGCCGAAGCCGATGCTATCCAGCGCTTGTGGAATCTGCGTGATCTGATCAACGAGAGCGTCGGTGACGCCATATCCGACATGCTGCTGGTTGAGGCCATCCTGATCTGCAAGGGCTGGACGCTAGCACAGTGGGACGCCGCTTACAACGACTTGCCCAGCCGCCTGCTCAAGGTGGTAGTCAACGATCGCACCATCTTTAAGACCACCAATGCCGAGCAGACCCTGACATCACCGCCAGAACTGCAGGACGTCGTCAATACGCTAGTGGCCAAGTATCCTCGCGGCCGCTCTTTTGTTCGGCCGTCGGGAACCGAAGACGCAGTGCGTGTCTACGCTGAAGCCGCAACCCGCACGGACTGTGATCAGCTGGCGTACTCCGTTGCCGGTGCTGTCTTTGATAGAGCTGGCGGTCGTGGAGAACGCCCAGTTGAGTTTTTGTAGGGCATTTATCTAAGAACTTTTTTTTTTTGCAATGGGAGAGACACAATATTCGCTAAATGAAATGTTGCTGTTTATTTTTTCGGTGAGCTTGGCCAGCTTCTAGTCTACCCCGTATCTGCGTGTCACTGCCTTGTGCCTGCCTTCAGCTAGCACATATTGTTGCTGAAGCTGCGCTAGTCCTTTTTGGCACTAACCAGTGCTGAGTTGGCTGCTTCTTGTCAGCTCCAGCATTAGCATTGGTCTTTAGCAATTATGGACAGCCCAAATAGCGCTTCACATTCAATATTGATACCTAGAAAAAGACAACACAAAACACTACTTGGTGTTATTGACATATATTTGCTTGGGGCTAATGATGTAGCCTTCAAAGGCAATGCTAAATTCGATTTCGTCTGACTTTGGCGATCTTCTGCTCAGCACTATGACGAGACGTTACCGCGTTGTATTTAGTTTCAGAAGCTGTGTAATTGCTAGTTATGGACTCGAAATCGGCCTTGGCCTTGGAATTCTGAGCTTTCGCCTTGGCAAGGTCTGCCAAACACCCCTTCATGATTTCAGTATGCTCTACTGGGTCATCAATGATTACCAAGTTATTCTTAATAACCGCAGCCACTGCCTGGTCGAGACTGGCTTGGCCATCTTCTAATGCACGCTTCTTCTCTAGGTACTTTTCACAGTACCCAATATATTCTTTATCAGCATTTTTTAGCACCGATTTTGCCTCCTTTTCAAGTGAAATGTAAAGCTCACTAAGCTTTTCTAGCGCCATACGAAGCATAACATTAGCTCCTGGCTGGTCGCCTCTTTGTTCCAGAATAAGTTCACATAGCTTAAAGTACAATGGCCAGCCGGTGCTTGAGGAGGCTTGATCTTTTCTGTACTTTTGCTAGAAGGCGGTTTCGCGGTGGTCACCATATCCTGAGAAGAAGCTGAAGCAGCCGAGCTGGCGGCAGAATTTTTTTTTTTTTTGTTTTGACACTTCCATGCCTGTAAAAAAAAATGAAAAATTACTAATTAAAGGAAGAAGGCACTTGAGACACTTGGTCTTTTATACAGCCAAAGCTACGTCGATTGCTGACTGCTGGATCAATAGAGCATAATTTGATTGATGCGATTTTTAGTTGCAGAATTTAAAATGTTATAAAACTAGTTATCGTTGACTTTGCTCTCGGTAAAGGCGATGTTTGCTTCAATTTCAGCTTTAAGATTAGCAATAATATCTCTGCCATCATTACGTTTCTTTATCTTTTGGTATGCTTCTTTAGCAGCGACTAATTGCTTTTTACATTTTTGAATATCACTTATAGTTTCATCAATACGATTTAGCGACTCATTCAGTTTATCAAAAACAGAGGATTCATAAATAAATCTGAACTCAAGATTTGGGTAAGCCCTTGCCAGTTTACGTGCCGATATTTCAAGCCTTCGGTAATCGAAATTTAATGATTCAGTAGCACGGTTAACGTCTCTCTCTGATTGCTGAACACGAAGACGCGCAGCTTCTGGATTCTGATCATTTACAAAGTTATAATAAGCGACTAGCTCAGAGTAATCCTTTAGTGCTATTTTAAGCGCGGCATTAGCAGAGTCGTTCTGTCGGCTTTCTAGTATTTTTCTACATGACTCAAACAGCGTTTCATGCCCGGCTGGGGCTATGGGAAAATCGTCATTAGTAATTTTAGCAGCACTTTCAAGACATTTCTCGTCATTAAATTCTTGAGCCGTGTTCCCGAAGTTGCTGATTGGATCCATAGTTTGGCTGCTAAAAAGCGTTGTAAAGAAAAGTGAAGCTTTCACCCACTTCTTCGGAAAAAATAGCTGTTTATATACCAATTTATTTTCGGGTAATTTTTAGACATCTATGTCGGCAACAACTTTGTTTTATATTGCAGTTGCGTTGTCAAAATGCAGGTGTAACAAACCACAAACTGCAAAAAGCCGATAAAAATGTAACGATCAATTGTGTCACATTTTGCTGCAAAACCAACATTGTGCCTCATACAGCCGTGCTAAGCTTTATTATATTGAGTAATATTAAAACCAACGCTTAATGCTATTCGGCAGCAATATTTAGATCAATTTCAGCTCTCATTTTGGCAACAACCTGGTCCTGCTCGTGTCTGGCCTTAGCAGCGTTATACTTAACCTCTGCTACATCGAACTTGCCCTGTGCAATCTGATAAATTTGATTTGCAGAGGACACGCTAGCTCTTGCTGGAGATAGCTTCTTCAAAGGATCATTTTCGCTGCTACTTATTTCATATGATGATGAATATCCAGTATTTCTTTAGTTTAGGAGATACGCCACTGGCATTCAATACTACAGCATCTAGCTGTTCTTGACATCTTGTCAGCTCTACTTTTTTTTTGCTCCAAAAGTGCTTTTGCAGCACCATAAACCTTCTTTGCTTCAGCAAACCCAGTTTCAGTAAGATTCTCTGGCGAAACGAGCATTTTACTGAACTTTTTTTTCAAAGCTAGTCGCAGCATGGTATTGGGTTCAGCAAAAATCAGCTCGTTTTTGAAGCACGTCCTTGCAACAGGTTGAAATACACATCGTGGCCTTTGGGGATAGTGGGGAACTTGATACATTTGAATGACTGCTCTCCAGGTAGCTTTTCCTCGCTCTGATTGTCGGATGGCTGCTTTGTCTCAGTGCTTTCTTCCTTGCAGACCAAGCCAGTCTGCTGCTTCTTATTCTCTAGCTCCTTGTACTCCCCGTCTGATGCTATCGAAGCAGTAGCTTCGTTCAACTGGGCCTTTCATTGTGCTCTGGTAATAATCATGCTTGAAACACTACAAAAGCTGTCGTTGGCGAATTCCCTAGTCTTTAGTAAACTAAATATTTAAACGTAAACAAATATTATCCTTGTTTAGACATGGCACGGCAATGCCTTTCCCTCAGTGACTCTAATCTGCGGGTTAGATTTAGATTGTTGGGTCCTATACTGGTACATACAAGCATTTTGCTTTAATTACAGACAGCACCAACTCATATCATTGTCGGATTACATATATCTAGTCTTTCTCTATAGGCCAGCAGTAGCAAAGCTGTATTTCCCATTGTTTATTGCAGTCGTTAAACACAACTTCCAGCAGCGTGGTCATTTCCTTGTATTCAACGTTCAGTTCATTAGAGTACACAAGATGCCTAGATTTACTAGGCGTGTTTTCGGGAAAGAGGTCTGCGATGGTTTTTTCATGGAGCTCATCCTGCCTAAACGATTTCTCCGTGGATTCATCGGGATTTCGGTCATTAACCAGCGTAAAATATACTTTATACTGCAAGCCCATGATTAATGGCAGAGAAAAAAAATACCTTTTAAAGTGGAAGAATCCACAAGACTTTATATATATATTTTCTACATGCAGAAGAAAGGAAGAAATCGTGCAGAGCCACATTAAAGGAATTAAAAAGAACATATTCTCTTTGCACACCTTTGCTCGGGTAAAAACTTTAAAGTCACAAACTGCGGAAAAACTATTCGCCATTGCCAAGGCTCGCGAATCAATTCTTGCCCTGGCATGCTCGATCCGCTGCTCAATTCCATTCCTGGATTGCACGGCCTTGAAGCGTTTTTGTGCCAAATCAAAATGCCCCCGAACAGCATTGAGCTGTAGCTGGACAGCCGAAGCCGCATTGCGGGCCAATGCCAGAGGTTGCAAACAGCTTTTCATATGCGGATGGGTGGCCAGAAAACCAGGATCACCAGTGGTAATGGAGTTGAAGTTCTGAGCTACATTGGCCAATGCCATAGCCAAGCTTTCCTTCGTGCTCTTTAGCCTGGTGCTTTCTCGCTGGGTATCATGCAGCTTTGGATCCATTTCTCGGCGAGCATCTGGCAACTCGTTGGCAGTCAGGGATTCTGATGTCTGTATGAGGCTGCAGAGTCTGCGTAGAAACAGCTTAAGCTGGGCGTTGCTCTGGTGTTAGTCTGCACGTTGCTGTACAGCATGTCTGCAGCGTTCGAATAAGTCACCGTATTCTGGTGCTTGAGGTAGATCTATAGCTGGCTTTTGCGACTCGGGTACGCTAGCACCCTGCACACCCCCATCCTTTGGCGAGCTTGAAGATCTCTGGCTCGGTCGCTTCCATAGCAGAATGCTGCATATAAAAGCAGAAATTTATCCGCTTCAATGGACGCAGATATGGCCATTAATCAAATAGAGCAAAACATATATTTTTATAAACAAACTAGCAGCTACAGATGAAACAAGAGAGCTTATCTTTTTAAACTAACAGTGGAGTCGGTAAAGGAAGGGGCGGTGGACTCCTTGATAGACGAAGGAACAGTGGTCTGGGGCGGTTTGGACGGGTGGTCACTAACAATAGAGAATTCTTTTTGGCTGGTAATACGACAGCTACGGATGCACGGCATAAACTCGCAAAACTGGCGCAGCCGTGGCAAATCAGCCTCATTAATGTCGTCAACAACCAGAGACCGCAAACGACTATGGCGGCCCCACGGCTCAAACATGCGGGCAGTGATGGTGGCGCCGACCGCACCCGTGCGGATGCTTACTTTTAAGCTGGACAGCCGCGGCATCGTGGACAGCAGCTGGATCAGTGCCGGAAAGGACAAATACACCCCGCACAGGCTTAGATCCTGCAGGTTGCCGCAAGCCCAGGGGCTGCTGGCCAGCTTGGGAGCCCACACGTCCCAGCGGCGGCTCTTCCGCAAACTAAACACTTTGGGAGGCTCATAGCGGGTGGCCTTCCAGATAAATGCATCGCTGAGCATCTCGCCGATGGGGGAGATCTGCTGGACAATATGGAGGCGCCGCAGCCGATGCAAGCCCAGCAGCATGGATTCCAGCCCCGAGTTGTGGATCTGCCGCTCGGCAGGCGACCCGGGCTGGACCACCAGAACCTCCAGGTTCGGGCAGATCTGCGGTAGCTTCTGGCACTGCTCGTTGGTCAGGACCGAAACCACCAGGCTGCGCATTCGCGGCCACTCGTGTTTAACAAACTCGTCGAGCGCTATGTGGCATTGTGAAAGCGGATTGGTGTTGCAGCGGACCATCAGGCGGGACAGCCGCGGCAGAGCTCGGGGCGTCAGGCATGCGAGCGGCGGCAGCGTTTCGGTGGTTTCTACGCCCAAGCACAGTGTCTCGATGGACGAGGGGAATGCCAGCTGCTTGGCCAGGGCCTCCAGGTGAGCGGCAGGAATGCTGTCGATGCGCAGCTCCCGCAGCTTGGGCTGGGTGCGCAGGATAGAAGCGTAAAATATGCCCATTTCGTCCGGCTGGTATTGCATGCGCAGCCGGGAGAATCCGTTCCCCCGAGTGGCCTGCAGCACATTGTAGTCGGCCAGCAAGTGTGCGAACCGCTGCTTATCGCACTCCTTCAGGTCCTTGGCATACGTCACCGACAGATCGTTGATGAACGGCGCCGTCATCGCCCACTTTGCCACATCGCGCCACGGCAAGTACGAGTTTTCTACAGAGATAGCTGTCAGCAGCGGCATGTTGCGGGCAAGGTCGATGGCGCGGATGTCGACGGGCGTATACAGAAACCGAATAAACAGCGTCTCCAGCCGCGGCCACTCCATCTCCAGCCACGCACCAAACATTGCTATCTCTGTCGGCGAGTCCAGCCACTTGGGCACGTCCCGCCGACTCCGCCGCGTCTGAAACTGTATGTGCCGCACGTGGTCCCGGTAGTGCTTGTGCACATGGGCGGCCACCGAGGCGTCCATGTAGTCGTACACGTGGATGGTCTCCCATAGAAGCGGCGACACCAGCAGCCGCCAGCTCTGCGACACCTGTGCAAGCTGCCTCCGCGTCCGGGTGTCGCAGTACTGCGCAACGCGTCGGTACACGGCTGTGGTCAGCTTGGAGGGCATGCGGGATGTGTACTCTTTCAGCGATGCCACGCTTAGCTCGCGCTTGGTGGCAGGAGGAGCGGCGATGGGAAGCGCCATCTCTGCGTGCTTTTAAAACAGATATTAAAAGGGAACAAATAAGAAGGGAACTGGAGAAAACAAAAAGAGAAAAAAAAAGTACCCTAAGAGTTCTGCCTCTCGCTTTTTTTGGGGGGGGGAGGTTGCTTTCTCCAATATGCAAACTCTGTTACATACAGGTTTTTTTTTTTTCAAGGTTAAGAACTCTGCTACAAGACTGGCATTCTCCATAAACCTTTTGAGGGCATTGTTGCCTTTTGTTTTGTTTACCGTTTCTGCCACCGTTGGACTTTACCTATTTCAATTGTCAAATAAGATCGCTTGCACTGCTGCTACAAAAACCCAAAAGCAAGAAGGCCCCTTGTAACAAGGTTGTTCGCAGTAAAGTGGGTTAGCCACCGCTCCCTCTGTGCCCTCATGTCCCCTACTCGATAATTGCCAATCTCATGCAAATAAGGATCGCCTGCCCTCCGCGCTAGCTGCCGGCTGCAGCCAACTCGCGCTGCACGCAATCAAGCCGCAGACGTAACTCGTGCGCGTTCTTGGTTGCCAGCGCACTGCGAAGCTGCTGCATTTCCCCGCGATTCGCGTCGGCCAGGGACTCGCGGGCAATGTCGATGCGCGATGTGCTGGCAGACGAGGGCTCTGGGCGCAAGCGCGGCACAGCCAGGGCGGGAAGCGGCGGGGACGATGCAGGCGACGTCGCGGCCGAGCCTGCGGCAGTAGACAGCTGCACCACATCCCACAGGACGCCGCTGGCCGCCACGTCATCGACCCACGACTCCGTGGACAGGCTGTGCTCGCCGCTGTTGCGGCTGCTGGACGGGGCATCGGACAGCTCGTCCAGCAGGACGCTCGAGACAGTTTGCTGCGAATCGGCCTCGTGGACGCCCAGGCGCAGCAGGTATGTATGGTACTTGTACAGGGACGGGCGGTGCGAGATGGTAATAAGCGTGATTCCCAGGCGCTTGGCGTGCTCGTACATCAGGCCCTCGACATCGGCGCTGACGGCGCTGGTACACTCGTCCAGCACGGCAAAGCGCGGCAAGTGGTAGAACATCCGGGCCAAATTGATGCGCTGCTTTTCGCCGCCGCTCAGCACGTCCTTCCACTCCTTGCGCGCGGCCAGCCCGCCTTCTCGTGCAGGCAGATACGCCAGGTGCACGGCCGACAGCACCTCCATGAGCTCGTCGTCGGTGCGGCCCGCAGCCTGCATCTGCGCGTGCGTGTGCGGGTAGATGATCTGGTCGCGCAGGCTCCCCAGCGGCAGATATGCGCGCTGCGGAATGTAGATGATCTCGGAGGGCTGCGGACGCTCGACCACGCCGGCAAATGCCGGCCACAGCCCGCTGAGCACGCGCAGCACCGAGGTCTTGCCCACCCCGTTGGGCCCGGCCACCATCCAGTGCTCGCCGCGCCGCACCTCCCATGTGAGCGGACGCACCAGCAGCTCGCCGCCGTCTGCCGCCGGCGCCACGATCGGCACGCCGGTCAGCCGCACCCCATCAATGTCCTCGTAGACCATCCCATGCGCCTTGCTCAGCGCAAACTCGCCCTGCTCTCCAGACGCCACCGCAGCCGCCCGCTCGTACTCGTCGCGACGGAGCGCATGCAGCGTGCTGAGCAGCGAATACACCCGGCTGGTGTACCCGGTCAGCTCCATGATCTCTTTGATCGAGTACATCATGCGGCCGCCAGCCTCTGACAAGTTCACCAGAATCCGCTTGTTGGTAATGAACCTTTGTGTGCGGAACCCGCTTCCGCCATCCCTGCCAGCTGCTCCTCCGGGCGCCTTTATAAAGAACGGCAATGCGCATGCCAGGTAGCCAAATGCCGACCATGTGTACTTGATCACCATGTCTTCCAGCACCACATGCGGCACCTTGCGCCTTGCAATCCTCCGTGCATGGGATAGCAGCCGCTTGAGGCTGCCCTGCACCTGCTCGCTCTCGCGCTTCTCGCCGCGATAGAAGGCAATTTCCTCGGCATTGGTGATGACCCGCGCGTGGTGGGCGCGGAAGTCGCCCTCCAGGCTGGCCTGCTCGGCAGCCATCTTGCCGAATGGCGGCGTCCATGCTCGGAGCAGCTGGGCAGTGAGCAGGTACATGCCAAACATCCCCACCGTGCCCGGGAGCCCCACCCCCCGGACCAGCTGGATGTTGAAAATAATTGCATCCAGCGTCGGCTTGCCCAGGTTGGACAAAAACGACGCCACCTTGTTGCAGAACCGGGCAATGTCGGCGGTGATGAACTGGTCGGGGTGGGCAATGCGGGAGTCCAGCGCCTGCAGCTTGTAGTAGTTGAGGTTCTCGTTCAGGTACAGGTCGTGCACATACTGCGTTAGCCGGGTGCGGAACGACAGCGCCAGCTTGGACTCGAGAAAGCGGATCATGCTGTTTGTGTAGGTTGCCGGGATGGCAATGGCGAACCACGAGAGCAGCCCGGCCAGAAACCGCCTCCCATGGCCCTGCACCAAGTGCTTGACAATTTTCCCGTCCAGCTCAGCCACCACCACGCTCAGCCATGTACGCAGCACCAAGAACACCGCGTGCATGGCAATGATGGCCGCCTCCTTGCTCGCCAGCGACGGAATGACGATGCGTCTTATTGCGCGCAATTGCCGCAAAAACTCCCGATCCAGCTTGGCCCGCTTGCCATCTGCAGCCACTCCCATCGGCCCGCATTTAAAGTGCGGCGCATCTGCATCGAATCGCCGCTCGCGCTCGTCTGCCTCTATCCAGCGGTCCGCCGTGTATGTGTTGGCTGAATGCAGGTTGCGCATGCTTGCTGTGCTCAAAGCAGCCGCCAGGGCCGCCATGCTCTTCTTGGCCTTTGCTGCGGCTTTCCGATGCTGCACGTAGCTGTATACAACCAGAATCAGCGACAGCATGCCCGCGGCGCCCAGCGATCGTCCCGCCAGCCCTACACGAGCTGCCTTTGAGTGTACTCCCGGCATAGCTGAAACAATTAAAGAAAAAGAAAGTGGTAGTTTCACATGCCTGCGCTCTTTCACAAAGCTCGCCCTTTTGTGCCTCAATCACATGACGGAAAAGCAAAAGTGACGTTTGCTTGGTGGTTAGAGCCAGCTTCAAGTGAGAATAACTGGGGGGGTTTATTGGATGGCATCTACAATAGCGACAGCACTAACACGTGCGCTGAGACGGCCGCAGACGCCCCTGTCTTGCAAGCGACAGCTGCATGCGCAGCAGTGGCACCTGGATGCAGCCGTGGTGTTTGACATCGACGGGGTGCTGGTCCGTGGCAAGCAGACGATCCGGGAGGCACGGAGGGCTCTGGATATGCTCAGCGGGCAGAACAAGCTGAATAGAAGAGTGCCGTTTGCGCTGCTAACCAACGGCGGAGGGGTCTCGGAGCAAGCCAAGGCGTCGCAGATCTCCCGCATGCTGGGCTTCGAGATCAGCGCCGACCAAGTGGTTCTGGCCCACTCGCCCATGCAAGTGCTGGCGCCCAAATACCACGACTCCCACGTGCTGGTGGTCGGAGGGCCCGATCGCCAGTGCGCAGACATTGCGCATATGTACGGGTTCCGCAACGTCAGCACTCCCAACGACATTGTAGCCTGGCGGCCGGAAATATGGCCGTTCATCACCCTCGGTCCAGAAGCCCGTGTGGAAAGGCGCCAGTTCGATAAGCACCCGTTTGCAGCCGTTATGGTGTTCCATGACTCGTTTGATTTTGGCCGTGACCTGCAGATAGTCACCGATGTCCTTAGATCTCGCGACGGCCGGCTGGGCGCCGAGTATGTAGGCCGGCAGACCGTGCCGCTTTACTTGTCCAATGCCGATCTGATCTTCAGCAACGAGTATGTGCGTCCGCGGTTTGGCCAGGGCGCCTTCCACGAATGCCTGCGTGCCATGTGGAGCGCATTGACTCGCGGCGCCTCACTGGAATACACCCGGTATGGCAAGCCATTCGCAGTGCAGTACCGGCATGCCGAGCAGGTGCTTGATGCCTTGGTAGCACCAGGCAATTGCAGACATAGGCGGATTTATGCGATCGGCGACAACCCGGCAGCCGACATTGCCGGCGCCAATGCGGCTGGATGGACGTCCATTCTGGTGCGGACGGGAGTGTTTTCAGGAGCAAATGATTCCGAGAATCCGGCTCACCTGGTGGTCGACCATGTGGGAGATGCGGTAGAGAAGATCATCGATATTGAGCACCAGCGTTTCACTTTATAGACCCTTTTTTTTTCGAAGATTCCAAAGTCTGGACTTGAAAAAGAAAGCAGATCTCTCCTTTTTATTTTGATTCAGAAAACAATCGTCCCCCCCCTCTTTTTTTTTTTGAAAAGGTTCGAGGCTGCTACTTTATTTTTACTTTTGGGTCTTGCTTCCTTCTTTAATAATTCTGCTTTTAGTAAGAGTATCATTAAGCAGGGGGGATTTTCATAGCCTCGTGAGATCTTTTTTTTTTTTTGTTACATAAACGGGCACGCTAAACTCCCCTTGCAGGTAAAAAGGACTTGCAGAGCCACGGAAAAGAGGGCATTAATGACGCAAGATGGAAGCGCCAAACACACATGGCGTACAGTCAAGACCAGAGTTTATTTCGACCGAGATACCCTCAGCAGCGCTAGACACGGGTGAATCGGGGATCTTGGACGCGACAATTTCGCCCACGCACGGCTTCAGCACGCCCGAAACCACATACCCGTACGAGGGCAGCTTAGGGTCGCAAGCAGATTCATTCTATGACGCAGACGACGGCCAGCAGCAGCCGAAGGCGCCCAGATGGCGTGTTGGCCCCTGGGGCACCTTCTACAGCGCGACTGACCGCGTGGAGCCCAAGACACGCGTTCTGCCCAGCGTGGCGGCAATCCTGATGCCCATAACCGTCTTGTTCGTGCTGACCTCGGTGGAAGGCAACTGGGCACAGGCAGCGCCGGGATACAATGGGCTGCGGCTGAATAAGCCCGGGGGCTACGTGGCGGGCAATGCGATTGCAACGGCGTTGGCGTTTCTGAGCGCACTGACCATCGGCATGCGCAACATCGAGGGGTGCCGACGGTTCGTCAGCCTGCGTGGTGCGGCACTGTCCCAGATCGGGATCAACCTGGTGCTGGGCTCCGTCTGCATTGTTACCGGCGCCGTGTTCCAGCGCAACGAGCTAAATGGCCAGGTCGCATGGATCACTCCCGAGTACGTGTGCATCTACGTGGGCGCGGCCCTGGCGTATATGCAGGCAGTGCTGCTGACCGTAGATCTGCTGAGCACCCGCAGCTTTAGCAAGCGCGGGCATGGGTTCGGAGGCCCAGCTATGCAGGGAGCGATACTTCTGGCCAACGTGGTGGCGATCTGGACCGGATTCGGCTCCCTGGTGTTCTCCAGCGTGGAAAGCAACATCCAATGGCACGCCTACAACAGCTGCTTCAACGCCTGGGTGCTGCTCATCACCACCGGCGCCAACGTCCTGCCCTTCCGCACCACCAACAGCCTGGTCTTCATCTTCTTCTGGCTGCCCATCGGCATCCTCATCATGTTCACCTTCTTCTGCTGCTTTGCCGTCGGCTTTGTCAAGCGCTTTGACGAGAAGCCCTTGCGACGAATTCACGAAACCCGGGCCCGCCTGCATGCCGCCTGCCGCGATCTGCGGCGTGCGCGCGCGCCTGGCCAACGGCTACGCATCGATGCTCTGCAGCGCCGCTTGCGGATGCTCGAGGACCGCCGCTTGCAGTACTTTAGCATGCTGTTTTTTGTTGCTGTGGTGCTCAAAGTGTGCAGCTGGGTGCTTGCCTCGATCATCTTTACGCTTACCGAGCCCGGCTGGTCATACTGGGACTCGCTGATCTTTGTGTTTTTCACGCTGCTCACTGTGGGCATCCAGCAACGCGTGCCGGCATCGGCTGCCGGCATGCCGCTCTACCACGCATACACTTTTATCGACATTCTGTGCACGGCTGCTGTTGACGGGCTGCTGGTCCATATTGCCTGGAATCTGGTGCCTTGGCCGCGCTATACTGCTGCCGCACAGGCGCTGGGCGCAAAGATTCTTCGGAAGCCGCCGCCCCCACAGCCCGAACAGCTGCCTCCCGGAATGCCCGTCACTGCGGGCGACCGGCTTGACGCGGCAATCGGCGCTGCTGCCCGACTGCGGCTAATCCTGGTCCGCAACGCTGTGCCAGAATCCCAGCTCCAGGAATATGATCAGCTGCTCAACGAAATCCAGTCTCAAGCCGATGACCTCCCTCCAGAAAAAAAGCTGTACTGAAATCCCCTAATCTCTCTAACCATATAATCGCTATAAATTTTGGGTAATCGAGATCGAGATTCCCCCCTTTTATTTTTGCTCAATACTATCTACATAACCCACTCCATTCTGCTTGCTTGGCTTATTATAACACGGACTAATGGCGGGATTTCAGGGCGGAAAGAAGAAGCCTCTCAAGGCGCCCAAGAAGAACGTTACGGAGGAGGACGAGACTGACCTGGAGTTCAAGCGCAAGAAGCAAGAAGAGCAGCGCCAGCTAAAGGAGCTGCAGAAGAAGGCGCAAGGCAAGGGACCCCTGACCTCTGGAGGCATTAAAAAGTCCGGCAAAAAGTAGCTTTTTTTTTTTTTTTTTTTTTTGCTAAATTCATTTCTTTTCATACTTTAAACGACGTTCGTTTTTACCAGAATTTCTATTTTCGCTTTGCGAGTAAGTGAACTTGCGTGAGTCCAGCTGCAGTGTCACTGGCCCATCGTTAACCAATGCCACCTGCATCATGGCGCCAAACTCGCCTGTCTGCACCTTGTCTGCCCGATAAAGCTCCCGCAACCGGGCCACAAACCTATCAAAGAACTCCCGTGACTCATGGCTCTTCATGGCCTGGTGGAAGTCCGGCTTGGACCCCTTGGTGGTTTTGCCGTAGAGCGTGAACTGCGATACGCAGAGCACTTCGAGCTGCTCATCCTGCACACTGCGTTTCCAGAACGCATTGGAGTCTGAGAATACCCGCATGCCTAGCACCTTGCGGGCTATGTAGTCGAGATCCTCTTGGGTATCGTCCACGCCTATCCCTACCAGCACACAGATCCCGGCTCCTATCGACCCTACCACCCGGTCCCCCACAGTAACGCTCGCTTGGCTCACTTTTTGTAAAACTGCTCGCATTATTTATATAGTTTGCTTTGTTTATTTTCTTGGTACAAGTTGATCAACAATGGTGGTTAGCAATTTCAGTATGGGACAAGGTCTTAGTGTGTAGATGACTCCATTTGAAACATCAGGTCTTCTTCTGAGTCATTCTGCAGTGACTGTGGCGGGTGCTCAGCGACACGGGCTCGTGGTACAATAAACGATAATGGTGGGAAGTTGGACCGTAGCTGGTCTGCAGCCGGCGCGTTGCGTGGTGCAAGCAGCCGGGGTGTCTGTATGGGGGTTGATGGCGTTGACCGTGGTCCCTTTGCCGTCATATTTTCATCCGTAGCGCCCAACAGCGCGCCTAGCCGGTTAGTATTTGTCGCTACGTCGCTGCGGTACGAGAACGGCCGGGCGTCGGGGCTCCGGTGCGACATGGGCCGGGTGTCTGAGCTGCGGCGATGTGCAGAGGTATCGGAGGATCGCGGAATAGCTACTGCTGGAGGACCCTGGCTATGCGCCGGAGCCGTGCTACTACGATCAGACGCAGGGGCCCTGGCAGCTGCGGGTCTGCGGCTAGTCTCCAGCAATGTCGATTCGCTCAAAGGCGGATCCAGCGAAAGCCCGTCGAAGGCGTGCTGCAGCAGATCGACGCTGGGCCCCACGGCAGCTGTGGATGCGGAGCTGGCCCGCAGCGGATTGGGAATCGGGTACCGCCGAAAAGGCGACGCAGGCATCTCGGCAGCATCAGGCATGCTGGCAGGCTCGCCGCGACCATACACGCTGTCGGCCATGTCGCGCGACATCCCGTCAAAGTCGTCCAGAGCACCGCGGAACCGCCGCAGCGAGTCTGTCGGCTGTGTGCGCGACTGCGAGTACGTGCTGAGCGGCTGGCGCGTATCCAGCATGTGGATAAACGCATCGATTTCCTGTGCAGTATCCGCCAGCGTGTGACGCCGTGTCGACATGCTGGTACGGCGCAACGAGGCGCGTCGGTTGCCGAATGAGCTGGACAGACGTCGCGAATGGCTGCCTACGGACGACGGCGATTCGCTCAGCCGCGGCATCTGCTGGGCAGTCTCGCCGATGAGCGAGCGGCGGTGGGTGATGTCTGCCGGCGACTCCGACAGCGACGGCGATTTGAACGGCGCCACGCCCAGCGACCGTGCCACCGAGCCCGAGCTGCCCGAGGATGCGGATCTGGGCTCGGGCGACAGCGACCCGCCTAGCCGGCGCCGCATCATGCTGCGATGCAGCGCCGCCGAGGGCCCCAGGGGCACCCGCGCGGGCAGCGACGCGGAGTCTCCGCTGACCGTCCGTGCTGGTTGCGTGGGCAGCAGGTCCTCGGTCAGGCGCCAGTCACGCCGCCAGCGCACACGCACAGACAGCGCGCCCAGTGGCGTGGGCACCGGGGCAAACGCATGGGCGTCGATGTCGTGCTGGGCGGGCAGCGCCATTGGCTCGTGCTCGCTGCGCACTATACAGCGGATGTGGGCGCCACTCGAGCCGGCAGCAACCTGGCGGGCCGCAGCGCCGGCAGGCAGCAGGCTGGCAAAGGCGTAGAGGCTGCGGAACAGCACAATGGCCTGCTTGTAGACCCTGGGCAGGTCGGCGGCGCGGGCCAGCGGGTCGGTCTCGACCACCCACGTCTCGACCACCGTGCGGACGCCGCGCGCCTCCACCTCCACATCCACCACCAGCGCACGCTGGGCCCGCCCGGCAGCCCGCGCGGCGTCCCGCAGCCCGTTGTCGGCCAGCAGCAGTCCAAACCAGCGGTCCACACGGGCTCCGCCGGCGGCGCCGCGCAGATGCCCAATCACCTGCGCCGCCTTTGTGTAGAAGTTGCAGACGACCTGCTCGCTGCGGGCGTCGCGCGCCTGCTGCGGCCGCGCGCTGTCCACGCGCCGGATGTTTCCGGGCATTGCGGGCCGCCCGCTGATCGATGCCGGCGGCGACAGCGACGATGCTGCGTCGCGCTCGTCCGACTCGGACAGCCGCCCCCACTGAGACGCCCGCTGCGCCATGCTCGCCTTGCCTCTCCCGGGCCACCCGTCCCAGCTGCGCCCCTGTGTGCTGTGAAAACCTGCGGCTTCCTTCGTTGCGTGCTACTGTTGTGAATGCTGGCGCTTTTGCAAATGCTGTGCTTCGCTGTATGCTGCTCAGATACTGCCAGCGCGTGAAGGGTCTTTAAAGTAGAAGGGCCTGCTCTCCAAAATGTCTAATGGCAGGCGCAAACAGGGCAAAAACTGATACAAGAGAATGTAAATTGAAATGAATGGAAGCGAAATGGCGGGAAGGCAACCACAAAGCTAGAAAGGGGGGAGTACGTAGTTGATTATCCTCACGTGCACGGCTTTTTCTCTCACTCCAAAAGGAGGTTGTCGCGTGCCATAATCCTACGCCATCAGTAGCTTCCCGGGAAAAAAGAGATGCCAATAGTTATTTTCCAGGACCTCACGTGTGCATAAAGCAATTAAGCATAAAGCAATTAAGGCCATATGAGCAATGCGACGTATCTGAGCGCAGCAAAGTTCGTGCTGCTTGTGGGCATCGACCAGTATGCGCGGCACAGCGACTGGGGGCCCGAGACGCTGAGCGCCATGGCGGGGTTTCTGGCAGGCCAGCTAAGCGCGCCCCAGTGGGCTGGGCCGTGGCGCGACATTGCCCAGTCCCTCGATGCCATTGACATCCCCATTGAGCAATGCACCCTGCTGGCCGCCCTCACCAGGCATATGCACGAGCAGCTCACCTCCGTCGATGCCCTGCATGCCTTTTTCGACGGCCTCGACACGCTGCTGGCCGACGAGCCGCCCATGGCCGAAGACGCCCTGCTTCTGGACTCGGACAGCCTGTTTGGCGTGTTTGTGCGCCGCTGCCTGCTGGCATTCGCGCAGCTGGAGTTCCACCGCGTCGGCACGTTCCTGGAAGAATGCCGGCAAGCGCTGGACTGCCTGCAGGAGCGCTCCACGGCAGCGCCCGCCATGTCCCGCATGGAAATGCACGAGCATATAGAGCACCTGATCGCGGCGCTGGAGGACGGGGTGGGTGCCAGCGTGCCGGTTGTGGAGCGGCAGATCCGCATGAGCGCAGCGCGGCTGTCGGACTCGTCGCGGCTGCAGCTCCTGCGGTTCCTGCACCTGGTGCGGCAGGGCGAATGCCACGAGGCGGAGTCTGCGCTGCGGCGCTTCTTCGACAGCAGCTACCGCGAGACCCGGGCGGTGCACCAGCATGCGCTGCTGTACTTGGCTGCCATGCGGGTGCAGCTGGGCATGCTCGATGCCGCCCGCTTGGCCCTGGACGAGGCCACGCATATTGCGCGCGACTGCCAGGACCACCACTGCCTGCTGTTCATCTCCTGCTGGCACGCCCGCCTGCTCGTCGCCCGCTTCAAGCACTCGCTGCTTCCCAGCCACGCCCAGGCCGCCCGCGCGGCCCTCGGCTGCCTTATCGACAAGGCTGCCCATATGCACTGCGCGGAGCTGCAGATTGTCGGCTATTTGCTGCTATCTGATCTGCAGCTGGCTGCTAGCGTAAGTCTTACACTATTGCATAATCCCCCCCTAGTGCGGCTGACCAATTTCTGTGTGTAGGATGAGCGGGCATTTGAGAACATCGTGCGAGCACAGGCGCTGGCTATCGAGCATAGCGTGCCCAAGCAGCTGCCGGCATGCCGCCTGGCGCTTGCCGAGGCATGGCTGCGCTTTGGCTGCCCGTGGGTGTCGCAGCTCAGCGCCCAGCTGCCCCTCCCCCAAGCAACCGAGAACGAGCGTGCCCAGCGGCTACGCCTGCTCATGTCCTGCCAGCACAGGCTGTGTGGCTATGCGCCGCTTCCCGACTGCCAGTTTGCCAATCCGGCGCTTTCCGACCTTTTACTGTAGAGTTTATAGGGTGGCCACTAAAGCGCTATCGATTTCCCCGCCACTCGTTCCCAGTGGGCATGTGCATGCACGCCTTCCGCGATTTTGCGCTGATTTCCCACCAGCCGCGCACAGACCACCCAATTTGTCCCTCCTCCGCAAATGGGGGGGTTTCACCGAGTTGGGGGCGGGATTCTCTGGCTCAGAGAAATGCAAATACATAATATTATTTATAGTGAATTGTTGTTTTTGAGGGGGGCAGCGACGCCGGCAGCAGTAGTAGCCTCAGCAGCAGCAGCCGGCCGAGCAGCAGCGCTGCGGGAAAAAATGCGGCGGCGGATCTCGGCCATGACGGACGAGGCCTCTTCGCGGATGGCGCCGGCCACGGCCGAGTTCTCCTGCGCGCGGCGGATCAGGTAGGGCATGACCTCCTCGAGCGACCCGTAGGGCACGTACTTGTAGATGGGCAGGTTGGCCTTGGCCAGCGCGTAGCTGGTGGCGTCCTGCATGCCCAGCAGCTGGCCAAACATCACGGGCTCGGCAGTGGTGTCGATCTGCAGGGCGCGCAGCTGCTGCAGGGCCAGCTCGATGGACTCGTTGTTGTGGGTGGCCACAAACAGCGCTGGCGGCACCGAGCCCGAGCGCTGGGCGCCGGCAATGTGGTCCAGCAGCTGCGCAACCGCGCGGTTGTACATGGCGTGCGTGGCCTCCAGCGTGGGGTTGATGGGCGAGGCGTAGCCCAGGGCGGCGGCGCGCTCGCGCTCCAGCTCCATGTAGGCGCCCCGCACCAGCTTGGCGGCAAAGCGCCAGCCCTCGCGCGCAGCCCGCTCGTAGTCGTCGGCCATGCGCTGCAGCGCAGACGTGGTGTACATCTGGTAGGTGTTGTAGACCAGGGTCTGCGAGGTCTGCGTGGCCATGGCGTTGAACTCGCGCTGCAGCACCAGCGCAACGTGGTCGATCATGGGCTGGAAGTACGAGTGCTCAGCATCCACCATCACCCGCACGCCCTTGGCAGTTGCCTGCTGCACCACTGCCCGCGCGCGCGCCACCAGGCGCTCGTAGTCCTCGATGTCGGCCTCCAGCGCGCCGTACTCGCTGGAGCTGCCGGCGCGCAGGTACAGCGGCCGCGCCAGCGGGTTGTCCATCCCCAGCGCCATCTGCACGTCCACCCAGTCCACCTGCCCGTCGTTGTTGGCGTCCACCATCGAGAACATGCCGCTTGCCGACGCCACCCGGTCGCCGCCCGGCATTGCCGGCAGCACCGCGTTCTTGAACTGCGTGAAGTCCACGCGCCCGTCGCCGTCGTGGTCTGCGGCCAAAAAGGCCTCGCGCAGCGGGCGGTACGGCATCGACAGGCGGTAGAGCACCTCGGGGTCGGCCAGCCCCGTCACCTTGATCGCTGCAAATGCATGCGGCACCTGCGCTGCCATATGCATGCCGTGGAAGTACTCCTTGGCGAACGCATCGGCCTTGACGTTGGCGTGTGCGCGGGCTGCGTCGGCTGCGCCTGCCACCTGCTGCTCGCTGCCCTCGGGCAGGTCCGCCTCGGCCGAAAAGTCCAGGATCGCGCCGATTCCCGAGCCCTTGAGGCGCCGCATCGTGTGCACGATCTCCCGCTCCTTCTCGCCGGCGCAGAACCACGCAAAGAACGTCCGCCGCACCACCGCGTTGCTCAGCCAGCCCAGCCCCAGCCGCTCGAACGCCTTGAGCAGCGCGGGCGCCAGCTGCACCAGCCGGCTGCTGCCGCACGCCTGGTACACCATCCATGCCGTCAGCAGCTGCCCCAGGCTCTGGTGCCCCAGAGCCAGCGTCGGATCCGGCTGCAGCAGCCTGGCAGCCCCAATGCTCCCGCCCGACGCTGCGGGCGCCCCGTCAGCCGAGGCCTCGCGCGTGGCCGCGGGCGCGCGAGCCGGCGATGTCGCCGATATGCCTCGGGCTGCCAGGGCGGCAGCCTTGCCGCTGCATCCGCTCACGGCACCCTTCGGATGCGACGCGGGTGCTCTTGCAAGTTTAGTATGCAGCGCTGCTGAAGGTGCGGCACCGCGAGCATGTATAAAACTAAGGCGCGTAGGGTGAACATAGGCTGCCCGGAGAGGAAGGGTAGCGTTAACACGGGTAAATGCTGCAACCACGGGTGAAGCGCTAGTAGGCATTGAATTTCCAAGTGCTTGTGTTGATCCCCCTGGTCTTTTAATGTATTGCTGCTGGCAAATATAACGCACTTGAGCTTGGTGAATAAGAGAGGGAATAAATAATACAATTTTTATAAAAACAGTAAATGCTCCTTTTTTGAAGGACAGGAAAAAAAAAGAACTCGAATGGGAGAGGTTTCTTTTATGGCGGCCGCGGCTTACAGCTTTTATATCCCTGGGTCAGAAAAAGCTGAAAGGGGGAGGGGAGCGTTTCCCCCTCCCCCCGAATGGCTAAAGAGCGTTTTTTTTTGCGGCGGTGGGAACACTATTTTTTTCTTGCGGGTCTCCGTCCACCTTTTGGGCCGCTTTTTTTTTTTTTTTTGGCGCACATGCTTTTTTGGAGCCCTTTTCCTTTCTGTCCATCAGATGTTATCTGGTGACCATTGAATTTCGTATGCCTCTTCCGATGACTAAAAAGCACTGAAACCCTACGCTCTCGAGGCCTAAACAAATAGCCGGCTACCCCCCCTTTCTTGATCCATGTGATGCTGGAAAAACACTGCTTGTATTACAAGCATGCGGACTCCTTTTTCCATGTACAACATCACTTTTGCGTCGGGCCTATGTTAGTGTTTATTATTTCAGCACGTGCACAACGTTTTATTATTGTCAAAACCTATTTCATCTCATCTGCTGAAATGCTCAAGCTCGCAAGTGTGAGCACATGGAACAACTGGCATGCAAACTGTAGTTATTTCGGATACAGGCATATATTCCCAACAAACATACGGGTCTTCTTTGTCCGTCTCCACATTGCCGGAAACTAATGACGCTACAACCGAAACTGATATCAGATTGTCGCTGGATTTTCTTGCACTGACTTTTGTAGATTCCACAGTTTATTTGTCTAGAAATTGTCCAGACACCCAAAAGAACTGTGTTTAGGAAATGCATTTCATCGTCATGCTCAAGCACGAGCGATTTCACTAGATGTAGAGCATTTCAGCCAGTTTACATGTGTGCTGTTAAAAAAAACACGTCTTGCTGCAAGAGATGTGTAGATTGCAGAAATAATAACATGGTATATGCTACGAATATCATGATTGGCTCTCGAATATTCTGAAATATTTCAGAGATTTCAGCTTTTTAAAACCCCCCACTGTGAATCATCTATCTGACATTGAATTAAACAAGATCAACCTATGCGCCATTCCGTCACAATATTTCACTATATACACAAAGTGTCTAAACAGCTTAATCTCCAGAAAACTTATCACGTAAAAATCAGCGGTCGTGGCTAAGCAGGAGTGATAGTCACGACTTTTCCAATCTTGTGGCCACAGCGAGGACACATATGGACTTTGCGTTTCAGCGGCTTGGCCACAAAGGGGATGACGGCCAGCGGCCAGTAGACAGCAAACATGGCGGCAGCAGCCACCACCGTGCGGGCGCCCGGTCGACACTTCACCTGCGTCAGCACCTGCTGCCGGCACTGCGGACACACAACTATGGCGGCCTTTTTGTTGTTGTGGATGTA
The DNA here is from genome assembly GCA_027578955.1 of Coemansia sp. RSA 1250. Taxonomy (NCBI): domain Eukaryota; kingdom Fungi; phylum Kickxellomycota; class Kickxellomycetes; order Kickxellales; family Kickxellaceae; genus Coemansia; species Coemansia sp. RSA 1250. The sequence goes on along the minus strand of JANBTS010000031.1, from coordinate 101,138 downwards.
GGAGCCTGGCGCCAGGTAGCTTCTGTTCAAGCCACCCACTGCCACTTGCTCGCCGGGATTCCCGGGAAAGTACGGCTGGCTTGGATGAGATGCCTCGTAGGGTTGGTGGCTGACCGGCCCTGATTGTCCGCACTGCGTCCGCATTGTTGCTCCTGAATACCCGTGCACGGACACTGGCCGTGTCGTTTCGCTGAACTGCTCGTCGTATGTGGCGGCCTCGCCTGCCTGCTTTGCATGGGGGTTGTACCGTGTATATGCGCTATCGATTACGCTTCCACGGATCGTGTAGGGATAAGATGCCATAGTATTTACAGAAATTTGTAGTTAAGAAGAGAGAAAAAAAAAGGTTTGTGTTGTTTTAAAGGGCCGATAAACTCTTTTATTCTTGCCCAAAAACCCTTTCTTTTTTCCTTGCTGTCAAAGAAGGCGAGATAAAGGGTGGTGCATGGGACTTGGGCAAATGATGTCTCCTAATTTCCTCAAGCCAAAAGAAATCTTTGCTCATGTGCTCATTAAAGTCTTGACCCTTTTCGCGCTCTCATCTTGAGGATACCGCGAGTGTTAAATCCCTGGCACGTGGACATGGGTTTCATGGATCTTTACGGTTTCTATAGCACAAAACCGTCGAGATGTTGCCACACAATTGGGGGGGTTTTTTTTACTTTAGCCACGCCGATCAAGTACATTCAATCCACGCGCTAGAAGCCAACCCTCATTTTAAACTAATTGATGTCAATATGCGGTGCATTAATCATTTCCGTCACACTTTTCCAAGCGGTCAGCATACTTGATATTTAAATAAAAAAAATTCAATATGTGTACATGGATGCGGGAAAAGAATGCGCACAGGATTAAGCAAATGTGGGGGGTTTTTTTTGCTGTGGATATCAAAGTTCTCCTTTTGCTCCAAAACATTTACAAGAGCACAGGCACAATTCTTTAAGCTGCGCTATAGATGACTTTCCTTGTGAGATGCAGGCACGCCAAACTGAGAAGTGATCCGAGCGTTGGCTCCAGGAGACATGATTTGCTGGTAATCTTTGCCCAGCACCTCAGTAAGCGGCGGCAGCCGTGGGCGGGACTTCCCGTCGCTGAATGGCAGGGGCTGTGCCGAGACCGGCTCGGCACAGTCGGGCTTGTAGTCAGGCTTATGCTCGTGCGAGGGCCGTGCAAAGGACGATGATGATGGGATGGGGGCCGTCATTGCCTGCTCGGCAGACGCAGGCGGCAAGTGTGCAGCTGGATGCGGGACGGGGGACGACAGGGCCAGCATGTCCTTTGGGTGCTGCAGCGGCGAGGTGTGCTGGCTGGGCCGGCGCGCGCAGCCAGTGCTGCTGGCCGTGGTGCTTCGACTGCTGGCAGCATCTGTCTCTCTCCGTGCATATATTGCCGGAGTGTTCCTCAATGCGTCTGTGCTTGGGAGCTGCATGTCGTGTGCATGGGCAGATGCAGATGTGTAGGATTGTGCCGACGCGTGCATATGTTGGGGTGCTGTCGATCCCGGCGGGTTTTGCTTTTCCAACTCAGGCCTTGCTGAAGATGCGCTGGCCATTGGTCCTGCCATGTGCATACGTCCCGAGGGCAGCTGTTGCATGTGTGCGGCATGGTGGTGGGAAGTTCCTGGCTGTTCGGGTGCTGCTCCCCGGTGCGCGTATGCAAATGGGCTCGGCGCCCGGTGCATGGCCGGCGGCTGCATATGCGACGATGGCGGTGGCGGCAGCGGTGGCGGCGGCCGCACAGACGGTCCGTCCGAGACTGGCATGCAGTGCGGCGGCGGCGGCTGGTGCTGCTGGTAGTGGCTGCCAGAGCGGTGGCGCGCCGGCCCTCCGGCAGCATGCGACGGGTGCTGCGGCGCATGGCTATACGGCGGACTGTGCATCGGCGGAAGCCCTGAATGTGGCGGCGGCGGCGGACCCTGCGGGTGGATGCGGATCCCGCCGGTGCTGGAAATATAGTCGCCGTACGTAGAGTACGCATCGACATTGTACGCGCCCACGCCATCGTGAGCTGCTGGGTTGGCGTGGACCGGGGCGCCATTGGCATGGGCTTCCATATACTGGTGGCCCGGCATCGGCGGCATCAGCTGGTGCAGCTGCGGCGGCGGCATAGCCATTGGCGGCGATATGGGCTGGCCGGGAATTCCATATGTGTAGTAGTGTGTGCCAGGCCAATGCGAGCGCCCCGAATACGGCATGCTGCCGTCCATCAGCGCCAGAGCGCGCGGACGCGGCCCGCGCTTGCGGTTTGAGGGCTGGTAGATACACGGCCAGTTGAACTTTGCGCAGGTGCGACAGGACGGGCGCCCGCCATCGCACTTGACTTTGCGCTGTCGACAGGTGGTGCATGCAAGCGAAAGCCGCTTGCGCACTGGCGCTGCCTTTTCGTCTTTGCTTTCTGTGGTGGATTTGGATGCGCCATTAGCTGCCTGCGGCTGCAGCGATGTATCGGGATTTTGGACCATCCTTTTTTATGATTGCTAAAATGAGCTTCAGTCCGAATAATGTAAATCTTCAAAGGGACAACTGGGGAACACGCATCCGACAATTGCCACGCAAAAAAAAAAAATTTTCTGTCGAGGACCCCTAAGGCTTGTAAATGACTATTAGATCCAGTGCGGGTGGTGTTTCTGAGATGTACATAAAAATGCTGCAACTACACGGGTAAACTTTGGAAGAGACACGCAAACGCAACAGACATAAACCCCCCAAAGTGCGTGTATAGTGAAAAGGTTGCAAATAAATGGCCAAGAAAAAAAAAAAGAAGAGAAAGAAAAGGAATATATCACAGCAGCAGGAAAGGATTTTTACAAAAAAGAACAAAGCGAAATTGCGGGCGTCCGGGCGCAGTTTGCTGTGCCTGCTCCTGTCTCACCCCCTAGTGCCGTCCGATGCCGATACCGGCTTCTGAACAGGCGTGTGCATGCATAAAACAGCTGTTTGTCTGAGACAAAAAAGGGCCGTCGTCAAGAGGGGGATATGTGCAAGTGCGTTTTCTGCAAGCACCAAATGCAGATGCTGCTGCTCACGGCTGCAGTTGCAAAAGCATAGGGATATCTCTTGGACACAGTGGCAGACTCCCACGCAGAACAGAAAACTGCTAGATCACTGCAGCAAATCGGGCAAGGCTCAGCCAGCGCAACTCCGTCCATCTACAGGTGGCGGCGGCTGGGCAGTTTCAACCCTGGGCAAAACGGTGAATGGGCAGAACATCGGCAAGCCACACGCCCCTGTACTTTATGCTTCCGCATTCCCCCTCCCCAAGGCCACAGTGTATCGCATGGGAAATTACTATGCATGTACACATATAGCACATATGCGACTTAAAAGCCCTTTTCGGCACACTAGCGAAAAAAAAAGAGAGGGAAGCGGACTCTTAAAATTTGTGAAAATTGCACAGAATAGGCGTGACAAGGACATCGACTTACCTGAATACGTCTGATAGCAACGACTCCAGCAAAGGCGCGATAAAACTGGCAACAGGGCGAAGCGGAGACCCAGAAATAATGGAATAATATGCACGCGATATGAGGATTGGCGAAAGAGAAAGATTAACTGGACGCGCCAAGTCTTAAAGTATTAAAAGAACAAGTTTAGCATTAAGCCAAAGAAAATAAGGTGGAGAAGAAAAAGAAAGAGTATTCAGGCAGCCTCCCCCCGGGTGATTTAAGAGAAAGGCTTTCTGCAGGCACTGCCGTAGATGGAGCAAATGTGGAGGGGGTGGGTCGGCGAACAAGGCCCGCCGGGTTGCAACACCCCCATGCTGCAAAAGGGGGGTGTGGTCTCATGACCCATTGTAATCGCCCAAAGGTACTTCGCAGTAGCTGCCGAGACATGCTCCCAGACACACAACAGGACGCCTCCCAGGCGCACTTGCCCAGCAGTCCCAGCTGCTACTCAGTCAAGCGCAAGCAGCACCCATACGCCCAGCCGAAAAAGCGATCAAAACCCCCTCCAGCCAAACAATCGGCTTTGAGGCACAAGCCGCGGGACCTTGTGGGTGCCCTTTTTTGGACAGGTTATGCAGGAAGAAGGGAGAGGAAAAAAACCTGATTGTGACCATATGTTTGCTTTGTCCTTCTACTTTGCCTAAAACAGGCAAAGTCAACACCACCCATTTAATTTCCCATGAGCTCTTTGGCAAACAAGATAGTGAGTGGTTTATCTGTGTCATGAATTGTGTATGGTCATTGACAATGATGAGCTTGTGAACTTTTTTTTTACCGCTCGGGCCGCTGGTTGTTCCGCAGGAACAAGTGAATGTCCGATGCACCTTATTCAAGTGACATACATTCCCAATTTCGTTAACTCCCCCTCTGACCTGTGCCACAAAAAAAAAAGTCCCAGGTTCCCTATACTTGCTATTTCCGTGACATGCATCCGTGGCTTACCCGCTGGCATGTACTTTTCTTGTCAGGTCGGTAAATAGTATGTGCGGCTTGGTACTGCAGCTTCATGGATCTCTCTGGCCCTGCTAAAAAAAAGTGTCAGGCATGTGGTTGGTACTTCGGACATTATGCAGGCGATTACAGAATACCGAGCCTGCATTGGCAATGGGCAGATTTAGCAGAATGCTCACAGTCTTGCCTATGCTACTGCCAGCGCTAAAATCAATGGACTCCTAAACCGCACACGCAGTAACAGGCAGCCAAGTCAATCAGCCCGCTAGAGTTGCAATTCATGCACTAGGCTAAACTAGTAATATTGCCAGCACTTTATTATGGTTACTAGCAAGATGGGCTATTTAACTGCGCCATGGCATAATGAAGGGGGGGGAGACGCGTTCCTAAAGCTCGGCACGCAGGGGGGTCTCCTTATCCTCAATAGGCAGCTCGCCGCTGTCGGCAATAACAACATCCTTTTGGGGTTTGTCGCCGGCCATCGTCGGCGTGTTCTCGATCTTTGTTACCACGTCCATGCCCTCCAGCACCTTGCCAAACACCACATGGCGCTTGTCCAGCCACGACGTTTTCACGGTTGTGATAAAGAACTGCGACCCATTGGTGTCCTTGCCGGCATTGGCCATGGACAAAATGCCTGGCCCCGTGTGGCGGAGCTTGAAGTTCTCGTCCTTGAACTTTTCGCCATAAATGGACTTGCCGCCGGTGCCGTCGTGGTTGGTGAAGTCGCCGCCCTGAATCATAAATTCCTTGATGACGCGGTGGAACGTCGAGCCCTTGTACCCGTACCCTTCCTCGCCCGTCGCCAGCGCCCGGAAGTTCTCCGCCGTCTTGGGCACCGTCTTGCCAAACAGCCCAATAACAATGCGCCCCAGCGATTCGCCATTCTGCTCAATGTCGAAAAACACCTTGCTGGTAATCACCGGTCCGCGGGCTGCCTGCACCAAACGTGCGCTCAACGCCATCATCGCCAAAATAACCACATAGAACAGGCCGGTAGCCCGTACAAGTGCAAACGGAATTCTCATTTTTCAGTTACCTGATGAAGCAAAGAAAAGATATGCTTGATCAAGCATTCTTTGGGGAAGCTTTTGTTTTCCCTCCTCATCTTGCGGCTTTATAAAAAAATGAGTTCGAGCATTCTGCAGACGGCCATTCCGATTTTGGCGTACTGTGGGTCGTCAATTACCATGACGCTGGTCAACAAGCTGGTGCTCTCGAGCTTCCAGTTCCACATGGTGTTCTTCATGCTGGCAGCGCAGGCGTTTGGCAGTGTAGCTCTGATGGTCCTGGCCCACCACGTCGGCCTGAACGTAAAGTACCGCGCAATGAACAAGTCCGACGCGAAAACGTGGTTTCCGGTGGCGTGCTCGCAGGCTCTGATGCTGTACACGGGCGGCAAGGCCCTCGAGTACCTCAACGTGCCGCTCTTCACCGTGTTTAAGAACCTAACCATCATTGCCGTGGCTTATGGCGAAAAATGGGTGTTCCAGGCTGCCGTGACGCCGCTGATGCTCGCGTCGTTTGGCCTGATGGTGCTCTCGTCGCTGGTCGGTGCCTGGAACGACATCACATTCAATGGCTGGGGCTACTTTTGGATGTCCTTCAACTGCTTTGCCTCCGCTACGTTTGTCATTCATATGCGCAAGGTCATCAAGCAGGTCAACTTTAAGGACTTTGACACGGTGTACTTCAACAACCTGCTCACTTTGCCGCTCTATGTTGTTTTGAGCCTGGTGCAGGAGGACTGGTCCGGCTTCTTTGCTTACTACTCCGACAACGCCAATTCCGATGAGCTCAGCTCGTTTGCCCGTGGCATTTTCATCTCGGGCATTGCCGCCTTCGCCATCTCGTACTGCTCGCCCTGGTGCCTGCGCACCACCTCCTCGACCACATACTCGATGATCGGTGCTCTCAACAAACTGCCTATCGCGCTGTTCGCCATGATGTGGTTCCCCGATCCCATCACCGCTGGCGGCGTTCTGGCCGTCATGCTGGGCTTTGCTGCCGGTCTCGTCTACACTCATGCCAAAAACGTCCAAAAACGCGCCCAGCCAAGCGGCGCCCAGGTCCTCCCACCCCCCATCTCCATGGACCGTTTGGACCAAAACTCTCAGCAATCTGAGCACCCAAGCAGCAAATAGATTAAATTTCGAGCCTGTTACTTTTTGATCTGCGTAATTGAAATTCCCTTCCAGATTAGCGAGAAAACTTCGACAATCAGTGGCTTAGATCGAAGCTAGTGATTCACATAGCTCTCCCCAATCCTGCTATTTTTTGGCTTGCTTGCAGCCTATAAAAACTGGCTGCTTGCCTGCCTCCCTCCTGTTTTTCCCTAGCTTTTCCTTCTAGTTTATATTTTGGTCGTCGTTTGTCGCCATTGACATTGCCAAATTGGGCTAGTCGTATTGTACGTGGAATGTGCTGGGGTCGGCAACGATGCCATCTCTTCTGGGCAGGGTATGCGGGAATAGAGATCGGGCTAGCGAACCAGTCACTCATGAAGACCTATGCAACTTATGTGCGCAGATATCGGAAGTCCGGTTTTTGGTCGGGAGACAATGAAAAGCTCACATATCATTGTATGCGTCTCTCAGACCAACCACTGGCAACAGGACGGGGGGTGCTACCACATGTAGCCAGCTGTTTTTTCAAGACGACGTTTCAAGACGGAACCGTTTTTATCTCGGGACGATAGGACCTAAATCACAGGACTATTATTGACACCATTCAACTTTCACACACAAGGTTTTTTTTTTTGGCCGCCGCAGGGTAGAGCCCTTTTTTTTCGCCTTTTTGCCCGACCACACCAGGCGGCTCGTGAATAACAACTTCATTGACAAAAGAAAAGCTTCTTTGAAACACTTTTGGGAGTCTGGCTTTTGGAAAGTACGCCTTTTTATTTTCTGATGAACTTTTCCAAGCTTCCAAACGATATTATTCTTCAGGTCATCGAGACAGTGACAGCACAGCACCAAGATGGCTTTGATATTAATGAATGGAAATCTAATCTTGAGCTGCTTGCTATTTGCCAAAGCTGGCGATACCTATGTATCCCAAAAATCTACAGAATTTGCTATATTTCCAGCATCTCAACAAGTACTGGCAGCATAGCTATGGAAATATCAACCAACATGGACTTGATGGTTACTGGAGGCTATTTTCCGTATATCAGAACAGTTGTGATCAATACTAACTGGTATGTATTCCTTTCAACCAACATGAACAATGTTCTCAACAGACTAGCAAACATAACTGCAGTTTGGCCTAATGTGAGCAAGCTTGTTTTACAATGTGGTTACGGATTCAATGGATATAACGAGATAGACCAGGCTGAGCAAGAAGCCATAGCAACTAAACTTCCCGAAAGATTTGTTCAAATGTTTCCTCATGTAAAAAAGCTGCTTATGAACGATACAGCTTATTATGATGTCCACAAGAATCTGTATGTGAACTTGGCAAACAAATACCTTGACCAATTGCAAGTACTGGTAAGTTCACGAGAAATTCAGCCCATTCAGAACTGCGCCAATTTGAAGATACTGCGTGTTCGCTTTGTATACAATTCTCAGCATGTCAGTCAGCATATTAATGCCGAGTCACTGGTAAAACTAACATTGCTGAATATGCACAGTACAAACCTTTGGCTGCTATTCAAAAATGTATTTTCCAACCTCAGATACCTTGACTATAGCTATGGAGGCCATCAGGATGTTTCTTCTGAATCTCTGCAGTTGCAACTTAGGTTCCCCAGCCTAAGCATACTTAAAATAAACTGCCTACAAAGCAACTGTCCTGTTCTTGCCAATGGAATGTTTCCAGACAGCATTGATGAACTGGATGTTAAGTTGAGCTCCGCGAGTGCTGCTTTATTCAAAAACATGAATTTATACAAGATTGGCAATTTTAGAGCAACTATCAATTGTCTGGCCGCTAATATGCCTAGCATATCTGCTGCTTTAGTAAGCTTGGCCAGGAAAACAGATGGAAATATAGACATTGCTGTTAATATAGACAATGGTCTGATTGAGCCTCTGCTGAGCTGCCGGCTCTCTTATATAACCTCTTTATTTACTTCTGCATATGTAGCTTTGGATCAAGTTCTGGGTATATTACAGAATGGCCCTGACTTGCGGAAACTAACATTGCTTAGATTGCAGCCTGCCACCAATGAGGCTAACTTGCCAGTGCTTCCTGACGCGGATAGCCAGTTGCCACCTGTCCATTTGAATGTGACAAGCCTATCATTTGGTACAATGCCGCTTCAAGAAGTAAGCTATAGAACAATAATGTACTTGGTATTGGTAAGTCCTGCGCTGAGCAAGTTGGTTTTAATGGGTTCAGAATCTACCAAGCGCTGGTTCACAAAAACTTTTGCAAACTACAAACACAGCTATCCTCATTTGGACAACATAACCATTGTTCTTTAACATAGTAAAGTAAAGTATTGCAGCATTCACAAAACACCACAAGCTAGTATTGCAGTCAATAAAAGAAAAATTATAGCTCAGACATGGGAATCTCACGTATCCCTTGCTTGTCAGTAACCTTAATTGTATAGTTGGAGAAATCAACCAGAAAGCGCTGTTTCAAAGAAGCCATGCACTTTTTAACAATTTCCAGCCCCTTTTCCAACGTAATATCTGGCGAATATTCACGATCCATCGTCGAATATACAAAGTATGAGCAATATCCATGCGCAGCATACGGAACTTTTGCCATAGCTGACAGGTAGTCGATCCAGTACAGCGACGCCTGACCCGTGGTCTTATCAAACCCAGTAACCAAAATATTGACCTGGTACGGCCTACGCGAACGTAACGCGCTGGAAAGCTCGCCGCGAATAAAGTTTGCTGTTTCGCTAGGCGTCAGATCCTGTGAATTGCGAATGCTGTACAATCTGACATTGGCCTGAATGTACTCTGAAAAGTTATCAGTATCTCCAGGTTCACCTGCAACTGAAATAAATGTGTGTGGTGTCAGGTCGTATGTCTTGTCCTTGTCGTGCTTCATTGTTACGATTGAGCGAGCGACTTTCTTGTCTGCTACCGAAATGGCAAAATCCTTGCCGGCAATTGCAAACTGAGCATCCATTTCCTAAAAGCTTGCTTATGGTAAAAAAAAGGAGTTTAAAGCTTATTTGGATTTAGGCAAGAAAGAATAAAATGCAGTGCAAGAAACAGAAGCTTTTCATAGAGTTTGCAGGCCTTGCGTCATCAACATCACTAGTAATTTAATTTGCGATTAAATCAGTATCATGGATTTGTCCAGACATTTGGCCAATACTTTGGTCTTTGATAGCTACACTTGCATTCTAGACCATAGTTGAGTGCTAAGAAAATCATAGATCAGCGTACTCATCGCCGCTAAAAGTGATAAGCCAAAATGTTTCAGTATATTTTCCATTCAAAGCTGCTCAAGGTCGATCAACAGAATTGAGCAGCACTTGAATCATCCTAAAAAAAAAAGAGAAACAAGTGAACAGCACTTGCAAAAGAAATGTTGGCACTTGGTGCTAGTATATAAGCAACACTTGCGTCTAAATCGAGGTTTCGGATGTCCATATACTTGTTATTCAGGCAAAAATAATTTTAAACCAAGAAATATTGTCTGTAACCATTCTAATCATGCGCATTTCTATTTCTCTCGCAGCCGTTGCGGCTATCTCTGCAAAAGCAGTTATTGCTCGTCCGCAGAATATGTCTTCTGCTCCAGTGGTTTCTCCGTCGGTTCCCATCGCGACCCTGCCTACGGATATCCAGACGCCGTCGATTCCAATTGCGACTCTGCCTACGGATATCCAGACGCCGTCGATTCCAATCGCAACTTTGCCAACAGATATCCAGACGCCGTCAATTCCTATTGCGACTCTGCCTACGGATATCCAGACGCCGTCGATTCCAATCGCGACTTTGCCAACAGATATCCAGACGCCGTCAATTCCTATTGCAACGCTGCCAACCAGTTCAGAGGAAGGTACCGGATCAGATGAGGGTACCGGGTCTGAAGAGGGCTCTGGTTCAGAAGAGGGGTCTGGTTCAGAAGAAGGCACTGGATCGGAAGAAGGCACTGGATCGGAAGAAGGCACTGGATCGGAAGAAGGCACTGGATCGGAAGAAGGCACTGGCTCTGAAAGTGCAACGGGATCTGAAACCCAGTCAGGGTCTGAATCTGGAAGCGCATCCAACTCTGAAAGCTCCTCTAACTCGGAAGAGTCATCTAGCTCTGAATCTTCATCAGCAAGCATTTCTAGCAGCGATAACCAAGGAAAACCCTCATATGGAGGATCAGGTTCATATGGATCGGGTGGTTATGGCAACGACTACGGAAATGCCGGGGGCTATGACAATGGCAACGATTACGGAAACGCTGGAGGTTACGATAACGGCAACGATTACGGAATTGCTGGAGGGTATGATAATGACAACGGTTATGGAAACGCCGGGGACTACGACAACGGCAACGGCAACGACTATGGATATCAGCAAGGTATGTATAAAGCCAGGCCGGCTAAAAATGTAATACTGCCGGAAATTCCAATTAATTACTTGCACTTAACTAACGCTCAACTATCTGACATATTTGTCTTTATTTGGTGTAGCAGCATCCACAGATTGCGACACTGCACCTGCTGATTACGGATCGTATGGCTCAGGTCCCGGATACAATGCCCAGCCATCCGTAGGCTACGGTTCTAACTATGGTTCTAACAGCGGAGACTATGGCTCTGGTAGTGGATCGGATTACGGTTATGGAGGCGGCTCTGGAAATGGCGGCTCGTCTTCTTCATCTGCAAGTGCATCGTCTAGCTCTAGTGCCAGCGAGACTTCAGGACCTAGTGCTAGTGAGACCTCGGGATCCAGCGCCAGCGAAACTTCAGGATCTAGTGCTAGCGAGACATCGGGATCCAGCGCCAGCGAAACTTCAGAATCTAGTGCTAGCGAGACATCGGGATCCAGCGCCAGCGAAACTTCAGAATCTAGTGCTAGCGAGACATCGGGATCCAGCGCCAGCGAAACTTCAGGATCTAGTGCTAGCGAGACTTCGGGATCAAGCACTGAATCATCCAACACTGAATCGTCTAGCACCGAGTCTTCCAGCACCGAAGCGTCCAGCACCGAATCGTCCAGCACCGAATCGTCCAGCACCGAGTCGTCCAGCACTGAATCTTCCAGCGGAAGCCAGTCATCTAGCTCTAGCAAAGCATCCAGCACTAGCGGACATGGCGGTAATGGCAGCTATGGTGGCTCTTCGGGAGGCTACGGTGGTTCCTCAGGAAACTATAATGCAGCGCCCACTTCCGGCTATGGATCAAACAACTATGGATCAAACAACTATGGATCAAACGACTATGGGTATGGTAACGGCTCTAACGGATATGGTTCCAATGCCTATGGTCGCGAGGAAACCACCACAATTTTGCAGCTTGTAGGCACCGACGTTGCTGAGACTTTGAACAACGGCGCTCCCATTGCTACAGTTGGCTCATGCCCGGACTACACCATCACTGTTACTAACCAGGTATTTGCTACGCTCACTACAACAATCACTCCTTCGTGGCTAGCCATTCCCGATCAGCAGTACGTTCCAAACGCTGGCTTTGCTCAGCCAACTGAGGCAGTTGCTAACGGCTATGGTAACGCAGCTGCGTATGGCGGTGCATATGACAATGCTGGTGACTATGCCAACGCTTATGACGGTGGCAATGATTACGCAAATGCCTACGATGACGGCAACGACTATGCAAATGCTTATGATGGCGGCAACGACTATGCAAATGCTTATGATGGCGGCAACGACTATGGCGCTGGCTACTACTAATTATTTATTTTTCTCTTTATTAAATTTCCGTTCTGATCATAACTTGTTTGATCTGGCGATAGTCAGGTTGTAAAATGAAGTTCTTGAGTGCAAAACGCCCATATACGAATGGTTTTGCTAGCTTCTAAGCACCAAGATATTATTTTCTACAGGCTTCCAAAATGAGTAGTCTCTTAAACCCCCATGTTTTTTCAATTTCAATAAATGTTCCCAGGAGTTTCGCTTAACCCGCACATATATTCTAACCCCCAGTCAATCCAAAATTTTGGAAATCTTGTGTGTATTGATATATATTTCTGGGGAACTAATAAATTAGCTTACAGCTACTACCCTGAGTAACGCAAACTGTGGATGTGTATATTGTATGAGAAACAATATCCAAACTTTGGAATTCTATCGCTCGCCAGTAACCACACATAAATATAATCGCATTTGCTTGAGCACACAAGTTTGAGGTAATTCTATTTTGATAGTAATATCTGTTAGTGCATATCATCTTAATAATCATTGCTGAGTATCTAAAAAGTCATGAAGGTGCTGTCTGTTTCTCTGTTCCTTGCTGCACTTTCGCAGAGCTCGTTGGCCAGCTACGCTCCTTACGGAAATGGTGGAACCCAGGTACCTGCTTACAATGCAGGCGGCAATCAGGGAGGCTCACAGGGCCCATCGAATGGTTACAGCTCGTCTGGTCCAGCTCCTAGCAAGCCTTCTTATGGTGCTGCTCCTGCACCAGGATATCAATCACAAGGCCCTGCTACTGGAGGTAGCAAGCCGTCGTATGGTGCTGCTCCAGCTCCTTCGTCAGGCTATCAGCCAACATATGGCACTGGTGCTCAAGATAACAAGGGTTCGTATGGCGCTGCTCCTGCATCTGGCTATCAGGCAGGCGGATCTGCTCCTTCAGGAAATAGCAAGCCATCTTATGGATCAGCTCCTTCAGGCGGCAACAATGCCTCATATGGTACTGCCCCAGCTCCAAGTTATCAATCGGGCGGATCGGCTCCTTCAGGAAATAGCAAACCATCTTATGGCGCTGCTCCGGCTCCGGGTTACCAGTCAGGTGGACCAGCTCCTTCTGGCAACAACAACTCCTCATATGGTGCTGCACCCGCGCCTGGCTATCAGGCAAGCGGATCTGCTCCTTCAGGAAATAGCAAACCATCTTATGGATCAGCTCCTTCTGGCGGCAACAATGCCTCATATGGTGCTGCCCCAGCTCCAGGTTATCAATCGGGTGGATC
>JANBTS010000031.1:0-87420 GCA_027578955.1 Coemansia sp. RSA 1250 | reverse complement strand
CCATCTTATGGATCAGCTCCTTCTGGCGGCAACAATGCCTCATATGGTGCTGCCCCAGCTCCAGGTTATCAATCGGGTGGATCTGCTCCTTCGGGAGGCAACAACTCTTATGGCTCTGCACCAGCTCCTGGTTACAAATCCAGTGGATCCGCTCCTTCAGGAAACAACAAGCCGTCATATGGCGCTGCACCAGCTTCTGCTCCCAGCTACCAGTCGGGTGGGCTTGCGCCATCGGGCAACAACTCTTATGGTGGTGCTCCTGCACCAGGCTACCAATCCGGTGGATCGGCTCCTTCAGGCGGTAACAGCTCGTCATATGGTGCTGCGCCAGCTCCTGGTTATCAGTCGGGCGGGTCTGCTCCTTCGAGCAACCAAGGATCGTATAGTGCTGCACCGGCACCTAGCTACCAGTCGGGTGGGCCTGCGCCATCGGGAAACAACAACTCTTACGGTGGTGCTCCTGCACCAGGCTACCAATCCGATGGATCGGCTCCTTCAGGCGGCAACAGCTCGCCATATGATGCTGCTCCTGCCCCAGGCTATCAGTCGGGAGGATCTGCTCCTTCTGGTAACCAGGGCTCGTATAGCGCTGCACCTGCACCTGATAACAACTCTTACGGTGCTGCGCCAGCTCCTGGCTACCAATCCAACAATTCCTATGATGCTGCGCCTGCGCCTGCGCCTGCTCCCGAATACAAGGGCGCTTATGGCGCAGCTCCAGCTCCTAGCAACCAGTCATACGACTCTGCTCCTGCTGGCGACAGCAAGCCTTCTTACCACGGCGAGCCTGTTCCAGTGTATGGCGATTCATACAGTGCAGCTCCTGCTCCAGCCGCGGCCCCTGCTCCCGCACCTGCCCCTGCCCCTGCTTATGGAGCTACCGGACCTTCTCAGCCCTCTTATGGCGGATCCAAGCCGGCACAAGGCTACGGTGTATCGCACGATGATGACTCGGATTACGAGGACGAAGCACCAAGTAAGAGTGCCAATAAAGGACACTCTTATGGATCCAGCGGCTACAGCACTGTTGATGTTGAGCCAGCACTGACCATCTACGCACCAACTCACGATTGTGCTGCTGTCAGCTCCGCACCGTCGTACTACTCCACCAGCTTTGTTACATCCGTCAGCACTGTCTATGCCTCGTCGAGCGCATGTGCTGCAGCGACCTATGTGGCTCCCGATTATGTAAGCCCATCAGATGCTGGCTATGCTTCGGTGACTTCTAGCAGCTGTGGTGGAGCTGCACCCACCTCCGACTATGCAGTTGCTCCCAGCAGCTCATGCGCAACTGTAGCTCCTACCGCATCGGAATATTCATCTGCTGCACCCACCCACTCCTGCTCTTCCGGCTACTAACTTTATTCTAGCGCAGCATTATGCCAAAGTAGCTTGAGCATCTTTTATAACCGCTAACTGCAGCATATTTGCTAAACTCCAGAAAGTTTAATTTCTCTTTTATAAATCTTCAATCAGAATCAACTATATCATCTTCATCGGAGTCATCTCCCTGAATGATCTTTCGAATGGGATCGGCAGCTGCAGATTTTGCACTGCTACCAAATGAAGCTGAGGACCTGGTACTTGCTCCAAACGCACTCGACGGCGTTTGACCAAATGCCATGGTCCCACTGCTCCGTCCAAAGACGCTGCTGTTGGATTCGCTGGCATCAGGCGAAGCAGAAGAGCTCTTTTCACGCAAGACAGCAAACGAGTTCTGACTAGCGGCATGTGCACCAAAACCTGAAGACATCTTACTCATGCTAGCAAATCCGCTGCCACCACCAAAGCCGCTGCCACTGCCGCTGCCAAACCCAGATGACGACAAGCTACTTTTAGCTCCGAATCCAGACATTGATGCTACTCCAAACACAGGCTTGTCCAGCTTGCCACCAAATGCCGGTGGTGTTGCCTGCGTAGACTGAGAAAAGGCATTGGGCAGCGTACCTGAAGATGATTGGCTGCTGGCTCCAAACGCGCCTGTATTGCTGCTGCTGTTTCCAAACGAGCCACCCTGACTAAATTTGGTAAAGCTTCCCAGCTTTCCAGCCTTGAAGAATGACTTGGCTTCGGTAGTGCTAATCGTAGGTTCAGGAGTTTGGGGCTTTACTGGCTCAGAAACCTCATCCATGCCATCATCCGACTCTAGCTCGGATTCACTCACTATTCTGGAGGACATTGAAGCATGCATGGACTCAGCATCGTCGCCTGCAGAATCTAACATTGCGCTGTCGATGCCAGCTGAAATGGTGCCCATATTGAACTCGATCTCTTCCGGCTGTTCATCGGCTTCATCGGTCTCGATAGCCTCAGCTTCATCCAGCTCGTCGTCACCTTCATCCAACTCATTGTCAGCTTCGCTGTATTCGACTTCCTCATACAACTCCACATTTGCATCATTAGATTCAGCAGGCTTATCGTCAGTTTCACTGGCTTCGTCGAGCTCATTACCGGTAGCATTAGCCTCGGCTGTTTCGCTGGCCTCATTGACATCGCTCGACTCGGTAGCCTCATTAGCCTCTCTAGTTTCATTGGCATCACTAGCTTCAGCTGCCTCAACGGCTTCGGTAGCTTCAGCTGCCTCAACGGCTTCGGTAGCTCTAGCTGCTTCAGTATTTTGGCCAGCCTCAGCGACTTCAGTAGCTTCGCCAGCCTTGGTATCTTCAGCAACTTGGCCATCCGCGGCTGCTTCACTAGCCTCAATGGGCTCTGCAGGTGACATGTCCTCGCTAGTACTTGGCCGTGTAAGCATCACAAAGTCACCTGTCGAAGAACCATGAGGAGATCCATGTTCCTTATGCGGTATTTCAGCTTGCTCACCCTGGGCCGATCCTTCCACTTTATGCTCCTTGACCACCGTCAATGCTTGGTCCACAACGTTTTCCACGGATGCTCCTGCCAACATCTTCTGCAAATCACTCATGTCGAATACCTCTGACTCAGCAGGCTCTTTGGTTGGTTCCGCATCGACAGATTCCACGTCAAGACCTGATACTTGCTGGCTTACATGCACAAATCCATCCGAGTCATGATCCTCTTTGTCCTCGTTTTCATGCTCGTTAGTGGCAATGGACGTGGCAATCGATTGCGTTTCATCTGTGTCTGCATGCTCGCTAGCTTGCGCTTCCGGTTCTACAGAGCTGGCGTCGGCATGCCCAACAATTGCCTTTTTGAGAGTATTTGCAAATGTATCCGGCAGCTCTGTAGCATCTTGCTTATCGGCCTGATCTGTACTGTTCTGTTCAACATCCTTGGCAGCATCGGAATGTTTGCTAACTGCAGAATCTCCAGATATTTGGCTATCGGCTTTAGCTTCAGACGATTGCAATGCTGGCTCAGCAAATTTTGTCACTTGTTTGGCAGGTTTAGCAGAAGCTGGCTTGGGTGCTTCACAAACAGTGCATTGCTGTGCATTAGGAGGATTACGTAGCTCACACTTGTCACACTCCCATTCAATCGCCTCGGTCGAAGCAAGCACAGAAGCCTCGGAATTGGCAGCTTCGGCTACCGATGTGCTTGATGCGGGAGGCTTAAATGTGCCAAACGACAAGGGTTTGGAGCTTAAGCTGAACCCAGAATTCTGCGAACTAGATGCAGGCGGGGCAAACGACGTAAACGGCGAAGCATTGCTGCTTGGTTTAAACCCAAAGCTTATCGACGGGGTAGCTGCCGTTGACGTGGTAGCTGCTGCTGACGTGGTAGCTGGCGCAGCGGATACACCTGGACGAGGAGCCTCACACACCTGGCACTCGTTAAGCGTATCAGGGGTCTTCAGTTCACATACGCTACATACCCACTGCTTTTCATCGATACCCGTCTTTGCTGCTGACTGAGGTGTTTCAGAAGCACCAGGCGGTTTAAATGCCTGCAACATGGGTGCTGCCGGTGAGCTGGTGGAAAAGCTACTGGTGCCGCCAAATCCAGTTGTACCAGTTGATTTGGGCAGAGCAGCCGATACAGCAGCACCAAATGATAATCCGCTGCCGAGCTTAAATCCGCCGCTAGTGCTGCCAAAGCCTGATCCTGAAGGCTGGTTATTGCCGCCAAAGCTTAACCCTGAAAATGGGGTACTGACGCCAAAACTTAATCCAGAAGACGGAACGTTGCTGCTGATAGCTGCAGATGGCTGTTTGGTTGAAGCACCGGGCTTGGGAGTTTCGCATGCCATGCACTCAACCGCACTTTCAGGATTCGTAATCTCACATACCGGACACTCCCATTTGGCTTCTGAAGGCCTAGAGTCAGATTGCACTTTGGGCTCAGGCTCCGCCTTGGTCTCCGGCTCAGCAATCTTTAGCTTACCAAATGCCTTCACATAACGGTCCAGATTGGGCATAGGTTGAGGAACCACCGGCGCATGGTTGTTTCTCAGCTGCCGTGCCTTCGAAACCGACGATTCTGGCGACCGAATAGTTGCTGCCAAGCGATCAGGACGAGTAAGCACTTCACGCACAACCACGCGCTGGCGCCGTGTCTGCAGGTGAGTGGCGGCTGTTGAATACATGGAAGGCGCAACTACGCTCAGATCGTCTCGATCCGGATCTTCTATGACCAGGGAGGTTCGGCGAGGCGGCTTAGAGATCCGAGGAACTAGCTCACGAACTTGCGTATGAGGAAACCGCGAGCTGGCCGCTTTGCCCGAACGGCTATGTGAGGGAGAGTCAGGGTTTGGTGATGCTTGAGCTGAAACCCGGGCTTGCGGGCGACTGCTGACAAGGAGGTCTTCGGGGCGTAGGCCGTAGCCACCACTGCGACGGCCAAACGGCGAAGGGGTGGTTAGAGATGGACCTTCCGGCGACCACGGCACACCACTAGCTGCAGTAGGAAGCTGCGAGGCTGTAGATGGGCTATGAGCACTCGACAATGGCTCGTCATTGTCAACCAACGGCAATGCAGATGGCCGTGCCTTTTTACGCCGTTGCTCCGACGGAACCCCATCATTCAAATCCAAACGGTCCACTATACTGGCAAGATCATCCAGCTCTCGGTTCTTTTGCGCCAACGTCTGGCTGACATTGTGGAGCGTACGCTGGATGGAATTCAACGTAGGTGCACGGAGCGATCGGGGCAGCCGATCACGGTCGCTTTCCAGCCGATCGCACTCGACATTGACCACTTGCTCCACGTCCACACAGCGCCTGCCGATCAAGTCAAATGCAGCTTTAAGCCGACGCTGATAATCACGCTGCAGAGGATTTAGTCCACTCTCTTGTGACTGTCTCTGAGTAGCATCGCCTTGGCCCAGAATGCGCGAGATCTCCTCACGCTTGGTCTCGATCTTCACATAGCCGGACATCTGCTGTGTCATTAAGCGCTGACTGGCTCGAAGCTCGTCGCGAGAAACCCTCAGGGCCTCCAAAAGCACATCGGCGGTGCGGTTCCACAGCTCTGTATCATCGATGCTCATCTCTTGCATGCGGCTGGTCAATGATGCCATGTTTTCCACAGTCGGATCCACTTTGATTGGTGGCAAGCGCACGCTACGCATCCGGGAAATGTCCTGGTCCGTCTGCTGTACGGCACGGGCAAGCGCTTTGAGTTCTCCGTCAAAGGCGTTGCAGGTGGCAATGTACTGCTGATCAATAAGCTGCTGCGTCTTTTGTTGCAATTCCTGTTCTTCACGCTTTTCTTCGGCTTTTTTCTGTGCCTCTTCCTTGGCAGCCTTTTGCTTTTCTAGTTCCTGTTGACGCTGAGTTTCGGATTCCGTATCAGCTGCAGACTTGCTAGTTCCAGAAGCCAAACTGCTAGTGCCCATAGACAGTGCGCCAAACGAAGAAGTTGTTTTGGGTGTAGAGCCTAAAGCACTTCCCCAGGTACTTCCCAATGAGCCAAATCCGCCTGATTTGGAGGCTGCTGGGGAAGCAGAAGCAGCAGGCAATGATGTAGCCGGCTGTGACGATGCAGCACTGGCAAATGTTGAACCAAACGCAGGCTTAGCGCTACTAGCAGCCGCAGCAAACGAGGAGGAAGCTGGCTGCGACGATGCAGCACTGGAAAACGGTGAGCCAAACGTAGGCTTAGCACCACTAGCCGCAGCAAATGGGCTTGGTTTGTCTGTGCCAAATCCCGCTGGCTTGATACCACCAAGCGTCGAGGCACCACCAAAAGACACCGACTTTGACTCAGTACTCTTAGTGCCTTCCTTCGGCTGCCCAAACACTGACGAGCCCTTGGCAGGAGCATCAAATATCGATGAGCCCTGCGAAGACTCAAATATACTCTTACCTCCTGAAGCACCTGCGGCAACTGCAAGACCGCTGAAAGAGGACGTGCCCGTGCTAGAGCCAAACTTGGTTCCGCTACCAAATGCCTGCTTGCTGGCTGCGGATCCGAATGACGTGGGTGCTTTGACAATAGGTGTGACTTTTCCGCCTAGTCCCGACGCTGCAGTGGATCCACCAAAGGAAGGTGCAAAGCTGGACGAGACGCCAAATGATGATTTGGTTTCCGAGAACCCAGATTTGCTCGCGCCAAATGATGAGCCAAATGCTGATCCGCTGGCAAACGAGGCTGTTGGTTGTGTCGAGGTGGAAGCGCCTGGAAGCGGCTTGATCTTATCGACCATATTGGCTGAACGACCTCCACGGCTCATCTCATAGAGGTTGCAGACGTGGAATGCCAGCAGGCAGCCGTCAGTGTTGAGTATCCACATAATTGGCGCTGGCTTCACAGGGCCTCCATCCTCCACTATCGCAGGTAGTTCTTGCTGGCTGGTAAAGTCCATTGCCAGGCCTAGAGGAAACGTATCGGGAGAGTCCTCGTTCTCGGATATCGCCGACATGGGCATAACCGCCATATGCCCATCAATGTCCCACTGTGCCCAGTCAAGTGATTCGGGGTTAGCATTACCATCGCTGTTAGACTCCGTAGCTGCCTCACCAATCGTAAGTGTAGCATCGGACCCGGCTCCCGCCATAACTAGCACATGCTTGGCACTGCTACCCCAATCATTGATGCTTGCAAAATGGAACCCAGGGTAGCGTCCAGGGCACATCATTGCCGAGCAAGGATCTTCAATAAACATCCACTCCAGCGGCGCCTTCTTATCCGCCCGAGTAATAACGTATGCGGCAGTCGCGTTATCCTCAAACTCCTCGTCCTCAGAAGCCGACCCGCCTCCGCCCAATCCAGACACGAAAAAGTCCTCGGGAAGCAGCCCGTAGACGGCAAAATAAGTGTGCTGGTCGAGCCAATATACCGCAAGCACTGCGGCATCCTCGGGAGTATTCCCGTCTTCCATTTGCGGCTCCACCGTACGTTTGATTGTTCCGTCATTGGGTGTTCTTTGAGTCAACACGCCGTCGCTATCGCCACATACCAGTTGCTTGCCCTTTGGCGACCAACACACACAGGTCACTAGAGCGTCTTTTGAGGATACAATGATTTTGGTTGTTCCGGCAGCAATGTCCACTATAACCAGATCCCCCGAAACCGTAACCACCGCCAGCATGTTTGGCAGGTCCTTTGGATTGGCCTGCATATCGCGTATCTCCCCGCCAGCTTTGATGCTCTTGGTAGGCACGTTGCTGCCTTGAGTAACCAACGAGGCTGCTGAGAATAGCAGTATTTCACCTTTGATAGTCGCTACTATGACGGTCAGTTCGTCGGCGCTGATTCCAATGTGTGTAATTTTTCCATGCTTGGTTAAATCAACTTCCTTGCGCTTTGACAACGATACTGCGGTATTAGTTCCTTTGGACTTCCCTTTGGACAGTTCTTCCCGAGCATCCTCAGTCATAAACACCGACAGCCCTATTATTTGGTTTAGTCGTTTGATCACAAATAAACATTCGTAGTTCTCTTACCTTTGGGTGTACCAGCAACTACATAGCCATAGGTGTTGGAGATGGCTAGCAGCTTGCTAAAGTTAGGTGTGTCACGGCGGTTGGTTGAAAACGGCTGGTCTGTAATGCGTAAACAAGTGTTGTCGCTGACTTGATCATGCACAATGTCCACCAGCTGGTCACCCTACAAATGAAAAAAAAATTAGTGCTTTTTGGCTTTGGGTAAGTTGCAAATGCGAATGTACCTTTTCTGTGAACCGCTCGATTTCCATTACCGCATCCGCTGACATTGTTTAGTTTGTCCAGCAAAGAATAACCGGTGCTTATAAGAAAAAAAAAACAATATTTGCTTATTTATACGAGTACCAGCTTTTGGAAATAAAATAAACAGAAGAGAGAAAGCTACGAAAAAATTCACCGGCCTAATCAATCAAAGGTTACAAGACATTAATTTTCCACGAGTCGGCAGAAGGAAGAGTCGGCTTGGAATACTTGGGCAAAGCAGACATGCCATCGGCATTGGCGCCGTTAGCTACCAGTTCGACCTGGCCCTTGCTTTGAGTCAAAATACGCTGCTGATCAAACACCCAGTCGCCATCCTTCAGCACCATCTCGACCAGCTCCCCAAATAGAGCCTGCAGCTTGCTTGCAACCTGAGACTTGCCAAACTGCATCAGCATCAGGTTGATTTCGCGAACTGCAGCCTGATTAACACGCACACGGTCGATAAGCTTGGACAGCGAATCTACCAAATACGATTCCTCGTAAATGCTGCCCTTCTTGCCTCGCACACGACGGCGCTCGGCTTTACGCTTGTTCTTGGAGATGCGACGGGCCGTGGATCCAGTCATTTGCGATGCATTGGTCACTGTGCCCGTGAATGTGCTGAACTGGCTGGCCATTGACGCCGTATCTGACATCACGTCGACGTTGTCGTCTACAGGAAGGTTTTGGACTTCCGACATAAGATTCAACGGGGTGGCTCGCACTACACGCAAGCGCTCTACCTTGGCAGCAAACGCATCCCGAATCTCGCTAATGTCTTCGTCCAAAGACTCGCATGCACTGTCTATTCCAGGCAGAATCGTGGTTTCGATCAAATCTGCACGGTTGCGAGCCAGCGAGCTACGTACAGCCTCTGCCCAGTGCGAGCCACGGACCAGCAGCATCACTGCATCTTCGGTTTCTTCCGTGTACTCGAAAAGCACTGCAGCTGCGCTAGAAAACTTGTGACTGTCTGCCAACACAGCACTTGCTTTGACTGCTGTATCGTGTACCATCTGATCGCTAAACCCACTATCAGGCATGCTTGCCAAGGCCATGGCAGATTTCCACTCCTTGTTTTGCACAAACGCGTCTACTGCCTGAGCAACCGCCTGCTGCGACATCAAGTATGCGGCAGCAGCCTGGCCCCACTGCTTGGTTTGTGCCAAGTGGTCTCCGTACATCTTGTAAATATCAAACACACGCTGGTGATTGGACAGCAGCTGGGCGCACTCGCAGTACAGCGAATGCGCTTGAGTGAACTGTAAAAGCTCCGACCAATACTGCTCATCAGCTAAAAATGCCGCACACAAGTGGGACAGTGCCCGCTCGTAGTTTTCCAGCTGTTCATCGATTTTGAAGCGCCGGTACTCTTCATTTTCTAAAGCATGCAGTGCGCCCAGTGCCGGCAGATATTCGCGTGGATCATGCTGGCTTTTCTGAGCAACCAGTAGCGCTAGAGGCAAGTCGTATAGTGCCAATGCTGCATTGTACACGGTATCGACATCCGACAGAAACAACAGATACGTCAGTGTTGCATCGCGCTCTTCAGCGTTGTCCAAAGCAGCAATAAGCTGCAGAGCTGCCGAGATGGCCGGTGGCTGTTCACACATCAATGTGGTTAGAATTGTAGGCATCAGACGGGTAGCATCAGCAGCCTGCAAGGCAGGACGCAGTGCCCGACACACAGCTGTGGTTTTACTGCCAATCCCTTTCAGTGCATCTTCATGAGATGGCTGCATATGCTGCTGAGACACAATGCCCGTATACATGGTCTTTGTTACGTCTTCGTCACGCAGCCCGGAAACAAACAGATTGAGCAGATCCGGGTCCTCAACTTGCTTGACAAAATCGTCCAAATCGGTCATAAATGCTGCTGGCGCATGATCATACAGGATGTTCATGTCAATGCGGTTGGTACGGCAAGTAAGCAGCGCCTGTCGGTATTCGCGTGCGTCCAAATAGCGGCGTACAGCTGCTAGCACCAAAGCACGAGGCCGTACCGTCTCGAGATTGCCACGAGGCATCTGGAATACCACATTGTCACCCACCGGATCCGCCAACACAATAGTTGCTCCACGCTCAATACGGCGCCGGGCTTCTCCCTTGTCGGTGTCGTCGTCTCCTGCTGGAATCGGCATATCGGCGGTAACTAGCTCGGCGCTAGCTATAGCAAACCGCAACGTATGTGTGGTAGTGGTAAGTAGCAGCATGTCGTGGCGCAAAAAGAAAGATGAGCATTCAGAGCTTAGCAGGCGGCTGTTGGCATACAGCTGGTTGCGCACAGTGCGACCAACAACAACCACAGCTTCTCCATCTATGGTATCTATCTCTACACAAGCTGTTGGCAGCTTTACCAGCGGTGTCATTTCGGCTGTTTCAAGCGATACTGTCAGCACATCACCATGCGAACTATGTACCAAAACACATTTAGCATGCGGAGATGCCGTTAGCAGACGTAGCGGCAGCAACTGAGGATCGCAGCGACAAGTACGTGAAGCTGGAGATTCGCTAGAACAGTCGACTACCGCTACGTCTCGGCTTCCCAATACAACCAAAGTGTTCGGTGCTGGCCAAGCAATCTGCCGCGCATTCTTATCCTGCAAGACAAACCGCTGGGTCTCGCATGGAACAGCCTTGCCGCTATCGCATGTATACAGCACTACAGTGCGGCGGTCAGCCAACAGCAGAGCAAAATCATTACCAGTGCCAAATGCAGCAAAGGCCACAAAACAAATAGCATCGCCAGCATCTAGAGTATGCAGAGCCATGGGAGGTGGCACATTGGCAAAAGCAAACGGCGTGTAAAGCAAGCTGCGGCCATCTATAACACAGGCACCTGAGTTTGACAAGGGCGAGGACACATGAGTGACTGCGGGCACACTGTGCAGTTGCAAGCTTGTAAAGCCATCAGCATTCGCAACCAACAGACGCATTGGGTCTTCAGGATCCCACAGAACACGCGGTGCCGAACCACAATCACGCAGCTCCTGCTTCAAGTACCAGTGGTAGTTTTTATCAGCCCACAGCTGCACACACACGCTCTGGTCTTCCAACTCGACAGTAGCTGCCAGTATGGACGATGCTGTGTTCCAGCTCAGCTCCAGTACCCGCTTCACATTGCTGCTCAGCGTAAAATCGCCATGCCTCAGTCCATTGCGCTCAAAAAACACCACATCATGGCGGTTCGCACGCTTTTCTGTCGATGCAAGCACACGGCCTGCTGGCTTCCATGCCAGCGTATGTTCCAGTGCCTCGATCTGTTCACATACACTGTGCAGCTGGCCATCGCGTGTAAATACCCGGATCTCGCGCTTCCCATCATGCACAAACGATACGCCAAAATACTGTGCATCTCCCCGCCACGATACACGCACACGCATGTCGTCAGTGCTCAGAACCTGCTGCTGCGATTGCTGATCAGTTGTGCTATTTTGCTGCTGCCGGCCCTTGTATTGCGTTTCTTGAGTGCCCCAGCCCACAGTAACCGGAGCAACCTGGCACTGGCCCTCTCCCAATGCACTTTCGCTTAGTACGTCAAAGTCGGCAGTCATCAATAGCAGCCGCGACTCTTGTGTTACTAGCGCCAGTATCTCGTCGTCTGGGCTCCAGCGACATATGGCAATACCAGCATCCACGGTACCCACGGTTTCTGCCAATCCACTTCCCGGTCTGACGGTACAGATGTCGCCTGATTCTAGCGCTATCACCACATGCTCCTGCTCCATCAAGTAATGCATGCTGGCTATGTGCTCTGAAGCTGAAAACGGCAGTGTGGTTTCGTCGGCCAACTCATTTGAGCTGTCAAATTCCAGCAACTTGGCAACGGCATTCTGATTGCCGACCACGGCAAATGTCCGCAGTTCGGCTACATCAACGCACAGGTCCAGCAAACAGTGACCATCCGGAAGCACCGCCGCTGTTTCCTCTAGTATCGTCAAATTGCGCATTTTGCCCAAGTGTAAAAAAAAAAAAAATTTTAAACGGAAATAAAAACTTTTTTTATCCAGAGAAATGCAGGGGTGCCCAAAAAGTCTTTCCTGAACACCCGCTACATCTTATTTAGTACTTATAACAACCATTAAACGTCTTAACCCATGCTATGACCGGGTCAGAAGTTGTTACAATTGCACTAAAACTACCCATAGTCACCTCCCCCATTATAAGGTTTTGCGGGTAAGGCTCAGTCAGAGGCGAGCAATGGGAGTTGTCTTGTCCTGATTGTCTACAGCATAAATACGCTAGCAAAGTGTTATAAGAATGCAGTTACAATAAATACTTCCTAAGGAATAACTAAAAAGATTAAAGAAAAACAACGAAAAAGTAGGAGAAAGAACACATTTTATAGTTCAATTTAGGATTAGGAAAATCATAAAACGTTTGATATCAAGTAGGAATGTCACGACAGCGATTATCAATAGGGAGCCGCGGGCCAATTGCTTAGGGAGCAAGAATTTATCGGGAATATTGATAAAGGTATCAGAACGAGGAACTGACAGAAAAGCCCAAACCCAGTGTCTTAAATAGCCAAAATGAACACCACAACAACAGCATTCACAATTCCTACAACAATAGAGTGCTCCTTTGCACACATCTATGAATGCGGGCTGGAAAGGAACCGGAAATACAACAATACCAAACAAAATGTCACACGTCAGACGGCAGCCGTGACGAAGAACCAGAGTTTAAATGTTATATATGATACTGAAAATAGTTTTTTTTTTTAAAAAAAAAATATACATATATTTTTTACAGGGAAATAGAGATTTTTATAAAAACTTTGTCACCCCTATATTCTTCCATGTATTTTTTATATACAGTCGCAAAGAGAAAACAGTCTAAAGAGAAAAGCAGCAATAAATTAAACCGCGCCTTGATGGAGAGCAGAGATAGGCATAGAGTCTGGAGGAGGCGATGAAGCCAAGGTGGATCCGGATGCTGGATCAATGGCATATTCGGTGTATGCAGCTTGCTTGGCCACAGGAGGATAGATATAGGGATTAGAGTAGTAGATGCCGCTAGGACCAGGATATGACATGCGTCTAATGGATCGATGCGGCTGACCAGCATAGCGTTGCTGCTGAGCATGCTGCATATGAGCAGGCGGCTGCTGAATGGGCTGGGGATAGTAGTAGTGGTTTTGCTGATCAGGGGGATTGTAGTATTGCGCGTGGTTTGCATAGCGGGCACTAGCTGGCGGCTGCTGCTGCTGATAGAGCTGCGTAGCCATATAAGCATTGGGATCGAGGACCAATACATTGGTTAGTTTTGGAAGCTGGCCAGAAAACAAATCTGTGCCGATAGCCTGCAGCACCGATGGCCGAATGTTAAGATCGAAATCGATAATGCTGAGAAACTGAACCTCCAAGTTGTTGAGCTCGCTAACCGAAAGTCCACCCACCTACACAACAACAAAAAAGATTAACAAAATTCCGCGCGCGAAAAACATTTCTAGCTGGGTTTACCTTTGCATATCTAGAATTGGTGAAGAACACATCAGAGAACCATTTAGATCCAATGGTAACTCCAGTGATTATCAGCCGATGGATGGAATACGCGTCAACGGTAAATGGGATCTGGCGTCGTGCACACCGGTCAATCATCTGCTGCATGTAGACGATAAGCGCCAGAAACACTTCATTCTGGCATGGGCAGTACTTTAGAATGCGGGAGGTATATGTTTCCAGGTCGATGGTAGGGACTGAGCGTGCATGAAACAGCGTCAGGGAGGTCTGGCGCTCATGGACCCCAGGCTCCATGGTTTGCAGCTCCAGGGCCTGCGAGCAGCCGGTAACTTGATCAAAGTATGCAGAAACATATCGTACCGTCTCGTGCACCGGTGAAGTTGCCAAATTAAACGCCATTTGCAGTTTGTAAAAAAAATAACCAGGAAAAGGGGGATGGAAAAAGTTTTCTCTCTCCTGAAGCGGATAGGAAAAAATCTATGTCAGTGCGTGCAGAGTCTATTCCTTTATCACGCTACTTGGGAAACCAACCACTGGGAGCTTTCGCGGATTTGGGTGTGAAAAACTTTTCTCTTTATGCCCGACACAAGCACTTTTATGGACACGCAGGTGGCCTTTCTGTATGCGTCGCAGACTGGCAATGCCGAGTCAATTTCCTACAACATATATGAAGACGCGGTGAAGCGCGGGTTCTCTGCCAGCTGGCATGTGCTCGACGACTACGAAAAGTTTAAATTCAACGAGCTCCGCACCGTTGTGTTTGTCGTGTCCACCACCGGCGATGGCGACCCGCCCGACAACAGTGCGCGGTTCTGGCGCGTCCTGCGCAAAGCGACCAGAAGCAACCCGACTGCGTATTCCCATCTCCGCTTCACGATCCTTGGCCTGGGCGACACCAACTACTCGAACTTTTGCAATACTGCGCAGCGGCTGGACAAGCAGCTTTTGGCAGCCGGAGCTACTGCGTTTTACCCCAAGGGTCTGGCTGACGATGCTACGGGGCTTGAGGAAACCGTGGAGCCATGGATCGATGGGCTCTGGCCGGCGCTGGCTCAAGTGGCTCGGTGCTCTAGCCAGGACGCCGATCAGGCCACAGAGCAGCTATCGAAGCTTGACATGAATGCGGCTTCTCAAGAACCTGAATCCAATGTACAGGTATCTCAGCCGCTGCTGCTGGACTTCCAGCACATGGCACAGCTAGCATCGATTACCGGTATTCCTCGCGCTTCTGCTCCTGTGTGCGCTGCGGTATATGTGGACGAACAAGACGTAGATAAAAGTCCGGAATCAGATATGGTTTCATGTCCGCCATGGTACAAGGATTTGCTGGATACCAAGTGTGATGACCCATCATTGGCGCCGTTTGTATCCACGGTTGGTTCTACAAAGCAGATCACGGCTCCAGAAGCACTCAAGCGCACACTAGTGATGGACTTGGAACTGTCCGAAACCGATGCTCAGCATGTGAAGGGGCGCTGGCGTGCTGGCGATGCCTTCAACATCTATGCGCCCAACGACACTGCGCTGGTAGCTGCAATTATTGCCAAACTTGGCGTAAAGCCTCATGATGCCAAACGCCCTCTGCGGCTGGAACAAAAGGACGCCAAAATTGAACTTCCTGCCCATCTTCGGCGGTTTACCACAGCAGCGGCCTCTTTCCAGGACATTCTCTTGTGGTCGGTGGACTTGAGTTCGCTGCCACGCAAGCCGCTGCTACGTGCCCTGGCAGAGTACTGTTCTGAAACCAGCGACCGCCAGCGTCTGCTGTATCTGTGCAGCAAGCAGGGCCTAAAGACATTCGAAGCTCTGCGCTCCCATATGCCCACCATACTGGACCTGCTGCATGCGTTTCCATCGTGCACTCCGCCACCTGAACGGCTAATCGAACTGCTACCGCCATTGGCTCCAAGGTCGTACTCAATCTGCAATGCCCCGCAGGTGGATGCTACAAAATGGCGGATAGCGTTTAATGTTGTGGAGTATGAGCTGGAAATCGAAGACCCGTTTTCAAAGTCTGAAGATGCAAGCAGCGCGTCGCCAGCACTGCATAGGGTCAGCCGCCGAGGCGTATGTACGCCCTGGCTGGAGCTGCTGGCAAAGTCTGGAAGCAAGTCTCGGATTTTGGTTGCCAAGCGGCCAAATCTAAACGCGTTCCATCTCCCAGCACTGGCAGATACCCCAGAGCGGCCAGTAATCATGGTTGGTCCTGGAACCGGTGTAGCTCCATTCATCGGCTTCCTCGAGCAACGCTCCCAGGAGCTGCAACAAGCCAATGCTCCCTTCACCTGGCTGTTCTTTGGCTGCCGCAACTCTGCCCACGACTATCTGTTTAAACCCGAGATCCAGCAGTTTGTTGAGAACAGGGCACTAAGCCGCCTGTCCGTCTGCTTTAGCCGTGACCCCGATGCACGCGCACAGCTTGCAGCTGAAAAGTACGTTCAGGATGCAATGCTCAAGCATGCGGACGAGATTGCCGACTATATGCTCAACCAAAACGCCCTGCTGTTTGTATGCGGAGATGCAAAGGGCATGGGCAAGGATGTCAATGACGCTTTGGCTACCATTGTCTGCTTGTATGCTGCAAAGCATCCGCACATAATACGCCCGCTGCTGGAATCACTGCCCAAGTCCAGCCTGCCGGTTGATGATGCTTCGCAGCTATCCAAAGCTCAGGCTCTGCAAGTGCTGATGCAGTGGTCGGCGCAAAAGCGTTATGTGCGCGATTTGTGGGCGTAGACTTCTTTATGTTTAGACCCCATTAATATAGTAGAGAATTAGGCGTTTATTGTTGTGAATAGGCCTATTGTGAGAAAAATAGTAAATATGGAGCCCCTGAATTTTGGCTTGATAAATGCATAGTCCCTATTCTACTCCTTGAAAATTGCTATCTTGTATCCAGGCTTCAAACCCAAAGATGGAAAGTTACCTCTTTCACCCACGGCTGTCCAGCTGCTGCCTTTTCCATACATCAAGCAATACCAATTACGCTTATCCAACTGAAAATAATTCATAACGTCTTTCTTTATACTCGACACACTTTCGTTATCAAAACTGAATGTATCTCCTGCACTCTAATTACCTGTATAATAGCAATAGACTAGAATCATGCTGAGAATTAAGAGACGATGCTGGTTGTTTATGTATCTTTTTTTTTCAAGCATTGCCATTTTTTGCCAAAGTTTTTATACTCGACTCCAAAGTTCTCAATGAGAGTGCAAGTGAATAAATTCAGAGTGCATTGTATTTTATTAGCTTGCCTGGGCTTCACTGCTTGCTTGCATGTCTGCTGCCTTTTTGCCAATAAGGACAGCTATTTTTTAAATTTATTAAATATTGGTTTGTTTAATGTTTTCTACTTTTTCCCGTATATTTCCATTTTAATAATAGTATGTGAACAAAAAACGGCGTCTGGTTTTCTTGGCAATTAATGAATAGCTTGTTTATTACATTTACAAAGTCTTTAAAGTGGATTTAATCTAGAGTAATCAGTGAAAAGACAAGGATTGTTAACAATTTATCCCAAATTAAGTAGTTGTGCTTGCAAGTGGCTGACTGAAATAGGTGGACTGCTGTTCAGTTGTTTTACATGCGCATAATTTAGCTAACGCTAAAATAGCATATTTTAAGCATGCTCACCAATTGTACCATGGCTAGTTCATTTTATCCATTCTAAAACAAAAGCAACAAAGATAGAATAAGTTTATTCTTTTTAACAAAAAATTAGGTAGATGTTTAATGTACCAAATACCAGCTTAAATGAATGCAGAACCAAACTTGTTTTATAAATGCATAGCCATAAAATAGTTGCTGGGTCTTATTAATCCTCCATGCTAAGTACTATATAGGTTCCTTTGACCCAATCACTAGGCGGAAAGTAACCGCTTTCATTCATAGTAGTCCAACCCGAGCTAGTCTTATACATCAAGCAAAATGTGTTGTAATTGCTAGTATCCACACTGAATTCACTCATCAGGTCATTTTTTACTTGCGAAACTGTCCAACCACTGTAATTAAATATGCGTATATCATTTGGATGTTTGTTATAGTAGCATTTAACTTGAAACATATTTGAATAGGGATAAAGCTGAAGATTTGTTTTAGGAAGAGCTATGCTCGCTTTACTTTTTATAGTAGAATTCTTTTCACTAGAGTGCAAATATTTAAAAGTAGGAAAATTTTTTATTGGTTTAACTGGTCAATATTGCTTGACTGGCTGTTTTTTTTTTCGTTAGCGGTGACTGCCGATATCTATTATTTCTGTTTTCATTTGGTAAATAAAAGATATATTAACAGCTGACTTGTTGAATTAATTTTTCTTTTATGCTGCCTTTATATTTTTATTTAATATTACTGTGTGAATAAAGGCAAAGCAGCATCTAAATTTTATTTTAGCAGATATTTGTCGATTCCTCCCTGTTTATCACTTCCACACTTCTTTTTTACACTGAGTCTATCAAGCAAATTTAGTTTACAGAAAAATAAGTATGTAGTGATTTGCTGACTTCTATGTAAGCGCTTGGTAGGATAATATGGCCATAGTTGAGTCAGTTGCATTGCAAATATATTTTTGCGAGCTGTTCAAATAACCGAAATATCTAAATTTTTATGTTAAGGTCTTTATACCATAGAAAATGAAAGTAATACAGCTTAAAAACTGCAAAGCGCGTTCAGTATTCCTTACTATTAGTTTACTCACTACTTATGAAGTAAAAATATGCTAAATTGAAAAGCTCCTTTTTATTCACTGTGTATACCAAAGCAACCTAACGTTAATTTGTGTTTATTAATCTGAACAACAATTTAACAAATATTTGTCCGAGCATAAATGGCCTAAAAATTTATTAGCCTTACTCTATCATATGGAGAACAATCTCAGTGTCTTGATCCCAATAACAAGACAGAAAGTCATCATTGTCATCCATTTTCTTTAATCCAGAACCAGACTTTTGCTTTAAGCAAAAAGCATGGTAGTCATAATCATCTAGGCCAAATTCTTTCATAAGAAATAACTTTACGTCCCACACTTTTACAGCTTCAAAAGTAAATATACGCTTATCATCTTTATTATTATCATATAGCAAGTGACTTGTACCATGTTAAAGGGATAAGTAATATATATAATTATAAATATTTCAAAAATGGAAACCCACACCATGGACTTTATATTTCCTTGTTAAGAGAAATGCAAATATGAGACTTTGTTAAGGTTTGACTGGGTTGTATCACTTGATTTCTGTATATTTTAATGCGGGCTTGTCGTTTAATTTGCGTCTTTGACTGCTTTGTATTTACTTTTGTATTTTACTCTTTGTATACAACTATTTATTAATTTCAACGTGTAAACAAATTTATCTTGAAACAATTTTGGATGCCTATACTGTATGCTAACAATGACTGATATACACCAATCATGCTACAAGTATTCCAATAAAAATATTTACAAGAAAGGTCATTCAGCGAAAGTGAGCTTATTAATTTAAACAAAAAATACAGCAAATTCCTGAGATTTCCAAAGCGAATAACAAGTTATATCCGTTCTGCAAATCTTTAAATATCAGCAGCTTTACTTATTGCAAATTACTATCTTGTACCCAGAAGCCCAATCATTGGGTGGAAAAGTATCCTCATCGTTTGTTGTTGTCCAAGTAGGATTATTTCCATACTAAGTAATAAGAATCAGCGCCCCGCAGTTCAAATTGATCTACAAGGAACTTTTTAACATCCGGCGAGCTCTCGCTTCCCAAGTTGTATTTATATTCTTCATCTAGTCTATCACAATAATAGCAGTAAGCTTGAACCATGTTAGATATAGAATAAGCGCTGTGTATAAGTGATTTTATAATTACCGCCGCCAAGCTATTTTATAGCTGGGTTCTGTCATTTCCCATCTGTAAAAGAACGTGTTGAATTGGGTAAAGTCAGAAAAGTTATGTTTTATTGGATTGACTGGGATTTATTGCATCGATGACTGCTACTTCTTTCTTTTTTTGATAATTAATTTGCTTTATTGCTTTTTCTTTTTACATGCCGATTTTTAATATTAACCTGCGAGCAAGGCATCATTTAATTTTACCATTGCCAATTAACAGATATCTACTCTGGTTAACAGAGCTCTACAGTTAAGCCTTTAAAGTTTAATGTAAGTTTATTAATCTCAATAACTGATTAGTAAATCCTTGGCATATACTGCCTTGACCAAATGCTAAGATAAATTAAATAAAACACTATCATAAAATAGTTGTTGGATCTTATTAATCCTCCATGCTAAGTACTATATGGTTTTTTTTTTGGTCCCAATCACTAGGCGGAAAGTAACCACTTTTATCCACAGTAGTCCAACCCGAGCTAGTCTTATACATCAAGCAAAAAGTGTTGTAATTGCTAGTATCCACCTGGAATTCATCCATCAGGTCATTTTTTTACTTGCGAAACTGTCCAACCACTGTAATTAAATGTGCGTACATTATTTGGATCTCTGTTATATTAGCATTTAACTTGAACCATGTTTGAATGGGAATAAAACTGAAGATTTATTTGTAAAAATTCTTAGCCGTCTTTAGCAATTTTATAGTTGATGCAGCTAGCAAAAAAATTTGTTCAAATCAAATGCAAGCGCTGATTTTAAGGAATATAATATACTACTATTTTTTCTTTAGAAAGGCAAATTCAGGCGCAGTGGTATAAATTCAACAAATCTTCCAGAATTCGCTGTAAATTTTTGTGTTTTTTCCTTTATAGACGCTTTTAGGGCGTATAAAAAGGGCTGGCTGCTATATTACCCCCACTCTTATATTTCCCACCACACATAAACAGTTGAATTCATTTGACTAGTCTCTTTTTTCCGCTATTTTCTTTTTACAATTTAAAGAGGAGAATTTATAAAATAAAAAAGAAGGCAAAAAAAACTCTGATTTAGAAAATTAATTCAATCGCAAAATAAAAATCATGTAATCCATTTATTAAATTATATTTGATTGAAGTATATATTATGATTAAGCCACTTGAGTACTTGAGATTTTCAGAGATAGGTGATAGAAAATATTAACAAATAGGTTAGATTGAGGCAATTGTAATCATTAAATGCAGCAGGTTAGAAATAGTTGTAAGTTTCATGGTTCAATGTAAAACTCATATTTAATACATTGCTTTACTGTTATGTATGGGATTTAATTGGAAATACTTGGATCTTTAATCAGGAAAAGTGGCAGTGCAGCTGTCTTGGCAAACTTGGCATTGGTAACCTGTACGCCGTGGTATTGTTATCTGTGCAGATATATCCTCAGAGGTAAGGGAGTGCATCTGGCAGATAGGCTATTTCTGTCATAGCTGACTGACATTTACCAATAGCTAAGAACAGCTTCAATGTTGTATGATTGAGAGCCAGGTATAAACCCTGATCACATCATGCCACTTATCAGAGCCAGCAAAGCTTGGCACGGATATATAATGAAAACCGTAGCTGGTTCCAAAAAGGAAAATAGATAATTTTATATAACATTCAATCCTTTCAAGTATGTATTTTTTTATTATACTCTAGACATATGAGTTAGGCGAATAGGGTAAACCAAAAGTAGATGCAAAAGTAGTCCATAGGCGAGTGCAATTAAAAAGCAGTTGTTTATTCAAAAATAAAGGATATAAATACCAAAATTACTATGCGAATAATAAAGAATTCACAGGTTGGAGTGCCATGGAATTAGAAACCTAGACAGCTTAGTGAACCAAGCTAAGGATTGCTAACATGAATATGCAATGTATTCCATTTCTTTTTCGTTAATTTCCGAGTATTTAGGATCATTTTGTAGCTCATCATTTGGCACTAGTATTACATGTGTGCCTTCTCTCCACTTATCAATTGGAAAAATATCATCAGTGGTTTTAATATACTTTCCTTCATTATTACAATACTTCAAGGTGCACTGGTCTTCTATGTACTGATAGTCTTCACCCAAGCAATCTTTAATAATCTCCTGTTTGAGCTCAACTACACTCTTGTTTTCTATATTGTAGCTTGTACGTTTACCACTTCGGCCATAGTAGCAAATAGCTTCAGTCATATTTAAATAGGTAAGAGAAAACTAATGAACTTTTTTTCCTTCTTGGGTTGGGCTTATTATAGCAGAATTGTTGTCTACATACTTTTCTTTTAAAAATATATACTTGCAGAATTATAGAAAGGAAATACGCCTGCCAAACGGAATTCAACTGTCGAAATATGGAAAAGGAATATTGCCTTTTAACAGTAGAATTCAGGCAGAGTAGTCTAGAAAGAAAATGTGCATTTCCTTTACAAGTATTTGTACGTGTTGAATTACAGAAATATATTGTCAGATAGAAAGCGAACCACAAGGCAGTTGAATTTGTTTGACCAGTTCTTTTCCCGCTATTTTCTTTTATAATTCAAAGAACAATGTGTGTAAATCGGCCAAAGGAAGCTAGCAAACAACCAAAAGAAACAATGCATCTAAATCCAATCACTTAATCTCTGGATTTTGTATCCCACAACTGCAAACCAAAGCAAGGTACCCTGGAAAAAGCCAAAAAAAGATGCGATCCTTTCGTTAAATCACAACTAATTCATAATAAAGAATGAGCGGAAAGAGTGGACCTAGTGAGCAAGAGCTTCGTATTAAAGCCAATCAGTACAGTTCGGAGTTGAAGCAGCTGGCAGGCAAGATCGGTGAGTTAGAAAGCGAGCTTAACGAGCACCATTTGGTAATCGAAACCATATCCAAAGTACCCAAGGAGCGTAAATGTTTCCGGCTGGTCAATGGAGTATTGATCGAGCGTACCGTTAACGAGGTGCTGCCAGCCCTCAAAACCAACGAAGAGGGGATAAAGTCCACCATCAAACAGCTCACGGAACAGTATCAGAAACGGGATAAGGAGTTTATGGAGTTTCAACAAAAGCATCATATTCGCATTGCTTCCGGTTAAAATAAATTGCTTTAGTCGGCTTTGACTAGATTAAAGCCATTTCTATTCTCTGCGCCTCGAGTCCGCTTGACTATGTAGGCAAGCAGGGCTATGCCGGCTATGGTTACCAGGATGCTAAGGATCGAGCCAAAGAAGAACGCCCAGATGGCAGCTGCCATATGGCCGATTACTTTGGCTCCCCGGACCAAAATCGACTTGGTGCTTTGCGGCTTCAGCTTCCCATCTACTGCTGCCCGCACTGCCATGAAGATGCCCAGCTTCGACATTTCAATCTTCCGGCCGCTTATATCCAGCGTGTAAAACTGGTCCTCGCTCGACTGCACGATTACCACCGAGGGCCACTCGCTTTGTGGGATCTGGAACACCCGCTCCACATAAGAAGACCATTTGGGCCCGTCAATCCAGGCAAACCGCACTTTGGAGCCCTGCTCAGGGTGTTGTGCTGACTTGTCCAAATACTTTTGGTACTCTACTGCTGCCGACCGCACAGTTTCCCGCGAAGCATCAAGCGAGCTGCGCCCAGCATCCGTAGGCAATACGCCCAGAACCAAAAAGTCCGAGTCGTAAAACAGCGAGTCAGCGTTTTCGCGAGTGAATTCAGGCAGCAGCGGGAACCGCTCGGCGTACAGCCACTCGCGGATAGCGTCATCACTAGCCAGCGACCCTCCGTAGACCACCGAACGACCGTCTTTGAATACTGCCAGCATGGGCTTTTTGTAGCTATCGCCTGCCAGCTCCTTTGCTACCTTGGCATCTGCAACTATGCCCAGCTGGCCAGCCATAAACATCTTGCGCACATTGGTAGAGATCCGCTTGACTGCATCGCCATTTGAGTCTCCATGGAACATAAACACTACGTCGTTGTCGTGCCGCATCTGCTGCATCTGCTCGGCTTCCTTGATAACTCGCGGCTGAGCCAGCATGCCTTGAGCAAAACTGTGCATGTTTTCTAGCTCGCGTGGTCCCTTGTACACTAGAGATTGCCCCTCCCAAATAAGCTTCAGGGTAGGGAAGCCCTGCACGTTCTGGTCCGAGCATAGCTGTCCTGCCTCGTCACAGTCGACCTTGCCAATGTTGATCTTGCCGCGAGCTGCTGCGCCCAGCCGCTCCCACTCGGGTGCCAGATGCTGGCAATGCGGGCACCATGGTGCGTAGAACTCTACGAACCATGGGCCAGTGGCAGTCTTTTCGGCAAAGTTCTCTTTGGTCAGCACCACTACTTGGCCATCCACATTGTACTGTTCTTCTGGCTCAGAAGCAGCAGCAGCAGCAGCAGCAGCAGCATTAGCTGGAGCTGGATCAGCAGGCTTAGAAACAGTTTCTACAATGGCATTGGGCGAAGGAGCTTCTACAACCGCCTTGCTGGTGACTGGCTTAGCGACATCCACAGCATCATTGGCCATATCGTCCCAGTCACGATTATCATTGGCCACCACAGGCTCATCCTTCTTGGCCGCCAACTCTCCACTGCGTACGCGCTGCGGCAGCTTCAGCATATACTCCTTCATGACCGGATACTCGTACTTTATCAGCATCTCCTCGATAAACCTGCCATCCACAAACAGATTGACAGTCGGGTATCCATCTACCAGGTTATCTTCACACAGCTTGCCGTTCTCAATGCAGTTGACTTCGCCGAACCAGATCCCGTCTTCGGCAAATTTGTCTGCCAGCTCATCCGCCAGCCGCTTCCAGTGAGGCGCCATTCGGCGGCAATGCGGGCAGAATGGCGAGTAGTGCTTAACTAGCCACACGCCTCGATGCGCATACTGCGTGTAGTTTTGGCTGTTCAGAACCACGCTGTTCTCTGCAAACTTGCGAGTAGCCCTGGAGATAAAGCTTTGCAGGGCCTCTACGGTCTCGTCGCCTACCAAGGCATGCGGCTGCTGCTGTCCGTCTTGAAACACCACTACGGTTGGCCACGAAGTTACTTTGTGAGAGTCGCAGAGGGCTTCGTTTTCGAGACAATTTATTTCGCCAAAGCTCACATCCAGGGAATTGCCGGCCAAAACTTGCTCCCATTTGGGTTGGAACGACCGGCAGTGTTTGCATTGGGGTGAAAAGTGCTTGACTATCCAGGTGCCTCGAGCCGTACGTTCCTTAAACGTCAATGTATCCAGTACAAGTGACTTTACTGGTGCTGCTAGCCCCAAGTAAGCCAGCAGCAGCCATAACGACCAAATTTTCAAGTGCATTATGGAAAAATATATTCAGTGAGAGACAGGGAAATAAAATAAGTATTTTTAATCAGGACGATCCTATTTATGGACTAGAACGTTCAGCATTTTTTGTCTAGCTCAATATGCAGCTCGTCTTTAAGCAGACCAGTCATCACCAAGGCCATATCCTCCGACTGTGAAGTGACAAACGCATGCGAAATATTGTTCTCGCATAAGGTGACCTTACCCCCGGTATTCACCTGGCGCATTTTTTCAAAGCACTCCAACGGAACCCAGTTATCATTCCGTCCATAATACATAACAAACTTGTGCCCAAATGTCCGGTAAAACTCCTCATTGAGCCCCGAGATCTTCCTCATCTCGTCAGCCGCCATGCGCAAAACGCTATTGACACAGGGGCCATGCAGCATCTTATCGACGACCAAGTGGGAGTTATCCGCGTTAAGGCTTTTAGACGCGTTAACCATCGCATGGATGACTCGTAAGGGGAATAGCCACCGGATCATATCCACCACACCCGCCAGCACATGTCGCACACCTGGCTGAAACAAAAACCATAGTTCTCGGCCACGAGGAGTCATCCCGATGCTCTCGATAGCTGGAAACAAACTGAACACCCGGTCTATCCTCGCACTCCTGCATTCACATATTTTTTGTGCAAAATAGCACCCTACGCTATGTCCGCAAAGAAACATCTTGGGCCGGTTGGCTTGCGCATACTCCTTATCGATCTTGTCAAACACGCTGATCATGTTTTCCACCTGCTCTTCCAGATTATACGTCTTCTTGTTCCTATATACCAGGCCGCGGTTATCCCCAAACCTCGTGTGGCCCAAGTGGGATACGCAGATTATATCCATATGCTCGATAAACTCGTCGTGGATGGCTGTACAAAAGTCGATGTAAAAGTCGGCCAAGCCGGGGTTTCCCGGTATCATTAGTATCACCGCACGTGCCTGTCTTGAACGACATGGCCAGTAGAGCGTTTCGCGTAACTCGCCGCTTACCAACCAGCTCGTTCGCAACGGCAATGCTATCTGGTTAGCAAACGACATTAGCTCGGATAAAGTACTGCGTCTCATAATATTTTCATCAAACTTTAATTACTCCGATAAAATAAAAAGTTTTGGGATTTATTATGGCAGATAAAACTAGCGTTCTCGATCGAGGTATTTGTACAAGTCTAGACACTCTACCCCCTCTTCCTTTCAGGCATCTGATGGCTGTCTTGAGTGAATTACCTGCCGATACTCGTCTAGCAGCATGTCGGCTTGCTTGCAATAGTCATTGCCATGCACTGAAAGCATGGTTTGCCAGTCATATTCGCTATACTTTAATACAAGCGCATCCATCTGGCTTTCAATCCGCTTGACAGCTACTATATCTATTGGCACCAACATTGCTTGGAAATGAATATAATACAAGTGTAGAATAAATGTGAAAAAGACCAAGAGGGAGGTTTTATATACGGCTTTGGTCTTTATAGAGAAATCTACATAAAGCCAAGCTTAGTTTCTTTGAAGATCAGTAATTAGCCTTTCTAGCTCTGCAACCTTGGCATCCAGAGGCATAGAATCATCATCGCTTTCTATGCAGCCACCGGGATCAGCTATTCCAGGAATGGATGTCAGCGATGGGTCGTTTTTAGCCAGACGACGCAGCACATCGGTAAGTACGTCTGCTGCCACCTGCGCCTTGGCTGACTTCTCAGGCTGTTCTGAAGTTTTGGGTTGCTTTTTAGAGTCTGGTTTAGCAGCAGCTGGGTTGGATGTTTGCACTGGATTGTTGGGCTTGGCTGGCGCTCCATTTGGTGCTCGAGTTGGCGTGCTGGGTCTTTGTCTGTTCTGAACGGGCACTGGCCGAGGAGACACAAGCGGTCGCTGCCTAGCTGGAGAAGCTGCAGGTCTAGCAGCTGGACGTGGCTGCGTATTAGAAGCAGTTGGCCGCACTGGCGTATTCGGTCTCGGTGGTCTAGCAGCAGCAGGTCTGGTAGCAGGAGGCCGTAGTGGCCTCGGCTGCATCGCATTTGCTGGTGGACGCGGTGATGGGTTTCCATTCGCTTGCGGACGTACAGCAGCCGCCCGTGGTCCTGCAGCTGCCGGCGGACGCGGCCTATTCGTGGGCATGCTGCCTGCTTTGTTACTGCTTGGAGGCTTTGACAAAGCAAAGGTAGGCGGCCGTGGCATGGGCTTGCTGCTAGACGGAGTAGCCGGTGCAGTCCGCGGACGAACTGGACGTGCTCGTGCAGCCGAAGACTCCATACTGCTTTCACTACTGGTATCCGCACTCTGCTGCTCTACTCTTGATCCACTATCCGCCAATCCTCCGTTTGCCACCAATGCGCCGTTTCTCTTCTCTGCTCCTATGCGTTTCCCAGGCCGTGGACTCCAGTAGTCAAAGAACCCTGGATCCACCGATTTGCCCATCAGTTCGGAAAAGCATTCTAGCAGCTCCCATGGCGGAGTCCTGAACCGCTCTCGGTAGGCGTCCAGGCACTTTTGTATCAATGGCTTGCGGCCCTTTAGCCGGGACTTGTTGAGCCAGGCCAGCCGCCATGCCAGCTCATTGCAGGTCAGTTCAAATTCCCAGCGGCCTCTTAGTCCGTGGTAGCGGGATCTGGGCGTGTTGAGGGCTCGAGGAAACACCGCATGGTCGCGTCTAAACCTTTGATCTACTGCTGCGACTGAAATGGCGCCAAGGTCAATGGAGATGCGAATTCTGGTAAACTTATTGCTCACATACGCCGATATCAACAGGCATTTGGCAGTCTGTGGCAATTGAGCGCTTGAAGATACCAGAGGCGCTGATGCTGTCCGTGGCATCGGCAACGGCGACGTATCGCTGCTCTGCGCCTCCATAGCTGCTGCTGTTGGCGGCGGCGTAACCAATTGCATTGCATCGTCCCCACATCTAGGTCGTTTCTCAGTCGCTGCATGCTCATTGGTATCCGCAGCCGGGCACGCACGCTTCTGTGCAGCAGGTTTGGTTCCCGCCGATCTCTCCGCTTTTTCCATTCTAGTCACTCTTCGGCTCTTGCGGCCTGCCACTGCCGACCGATAGTTGTTTACTGCGGTCTGCAGCAGGCCACGTCGCCCTGTCAGCAGCTCCTGGTTCAAAAATGCCAGCTTCCATCCAAGCTTATTGCACTCTGTCTCGTAGTTCCACCGATTTCCGGCATAGGCCTGACGGGTGCAGTTAGCGCGTGGATACACGCAGTTGTTGTGCTGGAAACTGGCTGGAATCGCCGATTGCGGAGCTCGATCGATATCTATGCGGATACGGTGCCGCTTGGGCTTGCCCTTTTGTGCATAAACGAAGCTGAGCCACGGAATGCCATCCTCGGTATCCACTTGCGGATCGTTGGGGCTCGAAATGTCTGTTGTTTGGCTGCCTGCCGTGTCTTTGGCTGCTTTGCTTGTAGATGCCGCGGGTGCTTCAGTGGAGCTGCTCGAAATGGGCAAATTGGCTGCTTGTAGCGCGGTAATCACACAGTCGGCGGTAGATGGCGGGAGCCATTCTCGCAACAACGACAAAGTTGAGTTGGGCAGCATGTCGCTGTCCGTTTTGGCCTCATCCGCATTGTCACACTCGGCTTTGCTGGTAGAAGCAACGGGCTGCGGTAAACTGCTTGGGCTCGATTCGCTATGAGCCATTGAGCTTTCTCTCTGCACCAGCACGCTATTGACGGTTGCCGCACACTGCCGCAGCTGATTCAGACTCAAGTTGCTCAGAAAGCTCTCGAACGCCTTCATGTCACTCAAAAACAGCGAAAACAACGAGAGTTCTTCCAGCTCCATAGGGTTTCCATCCTCGTCATCCGAGTCCCGCGCATTATCCGCATTCAGGGTTGCTGCCTGAAGAGTAGGCGACTGGACGTGATCTGGAGAGTGGAACTGCGTGGGAGGAACGCTGATATCGGCTGGATCCACATGCGGAGCGACCTTAAGCGACCCCCAGTATATTTGCTCCAAGGCTGCCGACAGCTCTTCCTGGTTGAGCGCATCAAACCCATGCTTTCCATTGCCGCTAGAAGTAGGCTGCATGGCGTGTTGCTCATACTCATCAAGCGACTGCAGTCCCTGTAAGACTGCTTCGGTGGTTATGCCTTCCGTATTCATTTGCGTGGAATCTATTGTTTCTAGCAGTTCGCTAAGCAAATTCATTTCATTGCCTCGATTCCAAAACTCCATGTCGTTGGTTTCTGTCGCTTTGGCTTGTAAAGGCGATTGTGATGCCGGCCACATTCCAATAAAAAGAAGGGGAAAAAAATGCGCTTGAGTGATCAAAAGTTTTTTATTTGATTTTGATCTCTATACGCAGTATAAAAATCCACTGTATTTTTTACACTATTAGAAAGATACACAATGCCTGCCACAAATGATTTGTATATTTAGAAGCAAAGAACTTTGGGATCTAAACCTAGTCATATTCTTGGACCCTGGACCAATCCACCACGCCATTTTCCAGCACGCCTGCTCGAGTATAGAAGTGACGAGCTCTCGTATATTTGTCCTTCTCTTCCGCCGCCTGTCTAACCTCATTGCTAAGTTCCCTACGTTTACCTGACATTTCCGCAAACCCATCTCCTCCCTTGGCATCCACCCATTCCCTGGTAGCCTCCACGAACAACTCACGCTTCTCATCCAGCTTCTTTGTTGCCTTCTCTCTACCTTCCTTGTCAAACATCAGCTTGTTTTCTTCTGGCTGCGGCTTAACATACTCATAAACATACTTGTCTTTGCCTCCCCGAATCGCCAGCAGCTCCTTTTCGTCTATAAACTTTAGCAGGCCTTCGGGCTTCTGAGCAAACTGCACCTTGGATGCTACAACGGGGTCTAGCAGGGGCGAGATAAGTTTCCAGACCCCCGAAAACCACCAGGGCCC
Source organism: Coemansia sp. RSA 1250 (assembly GCA_027578955.1). Taxonomy (NCBI): domain Eukaryota; kingdom Fungi; phylum Kickxellomycota; class Kickxellomycetes; order Kickxellales; family Kickxellaceae; genus Coemansia; species Coemansia sp. RSA 1250. The sequence continues at coordinate 57,906 of JANBTS010000031.1, read as the reverse complement.
ATTATAGACAATGCAGATGCCCAGGCATTCCGGATAATAGGCCTCCAGGAACTTTATAAAGGTTTTCACGAACGGCCAGTCCATGTTGGCATTCGAGTGGTCGGTCAGGTCCATAATCAAGCAGACTCTCTCGATGGGCGTGAAGAGAAGCTGACGTAGAGTTTCCATCATCCAGATCAAATAGCGCTTGAGCTGCGGATAAGATTGGTCCTTTTGGTGGTGCAGGCAGGAGCCTGACCAGATGATGGGCTGCCCCAAACGGTCTTTCCCGTGTGCATACGATACGCCCTTCCACATCAACGATGCGTCGTTATGGATATCACCATACCATATGATCTCATCCACCTTTTCCTGCACCCGCCACTTGACCGCCGCAATGGCCATCTTGTAGGCCTTCTCGACATCCCACTTGCGGGCTCTCAGGAACCTCAGCATCAGCACATCCGGATGGTCCTCTCGGACCGCCTGCCAAAACGCACTCTTCAGTGTTTTGTCCTTTAACTGCGACTCAAACGGGGGCACAAGCTCCCCATCCTTGCCCATCTCCGACACTATCCCCAGCTCCTTGCACTTGTCTGCCACGGTCTCGTTAAACATACAGCCTTGGAATACCTCAAAGGGAGAAGTTTCTTGAGTTTCTTTAGCCCGTTTGCTGTCCGCCTCCTCGTCGTACTCAATGGGTCGGATAATCGGATCGCTCGTCACCTCGTCTAGCGGCTTATCAAAGTCCGCCAATAAACGTTCCCATAGTTGTGCCAAGTGAGTTTCCTCAAGCTTGGTGAGATTTCCAAATACTCCGCAGGTATCCAAGCGTCCTTTGGTAAACTGCGTGGTTATTGACTCTCGTCCTGCTCCGGCTATATCCACTTGCGATCTTTGCCGCGATATTGCTTTCAAAAGCCCACTCATTCTTTAAGATAGAAGGGGAAAATGTGAAGAGAGAAAAAAAAAAGTTTACTACTCAAGTTGCGGGAAAAAAATGCAATCTTTTATATTCTCCACTATTTGTCAAATATAAAAATGGGTCTAGAAATATTGTGTTGTGAAGTGTGGACAGGCGAATAAAAAACTAAAGCCACCTCCACCTTTTCCTTGCCTTTATTGGCACAAAGTCAGATAGGGGGAAGCCCTTTTCACACCATCACGTTCATATCCTATAAGTATCTACAAATATAACATAAAGGCTAAAAAAAGAAAAGTAATTTCGCTTTATGTTTAAGCCTCTTTTTAATTATCATACAAAAGCCTGGCAAACAATGTCAAAGGAGTTGGATCGCTGTAAGAGATGCGATAAGCAATTGGATTATTCCAAAACACAATGGACAGCCTCGGATATTGAGTCTCTTTTGGAGACACTACCACCAGAGCAAAAAGAGCTTCATTCCAAACTGCTTGGCATGGACAGCATAGATCCTTTGGAAGTGTCCCGGATACTCAGCGAGAGTTTCAGAACCGACAACGTACAACGCCAATCAGACGGAGGATCTACTAAGCAGCCGGCAAGGGACTCGTTGGATAGCAGCGAAGGCAAAGACCCCTTTCTTGACGCACACAGCCAGAACGAGTCGTTTATACTGCTGAGTAGCTCCCAAATACACCCTAGTGTGCTTAATTCGGAGATGATGCGGCTAACGCTCTCAAACCAGAAAGAGCAGAGCCAGCAGAGCATAGTGGACTCGGTAGCTCAGCTACAGAACCCCGCGGAGGCTGGTGAGCAACGGGACGATATTGCAGACACTCTGGAGGTTATCGGCAAGGTGGCTGATAAGCTAGATGACCGTACGATTATCGAGCACCCCATGTGCGAAAGCTGTGCGGAAGCCATGCTGCTTGTGCTGGACCGCGATATAAGCGACTGTGTACGTGAACGGCAGATTCTCGAAGACATCGGCAAGGCCGCAGAACTCATCGAGCCCCTCAGCAGCCAGCATGGAAGCTCTATTCAAGCAATGCAGCAGGAGCTGGACAAGCAGGAGGAACTGGAGCAAGCGCTTTGCGAAACCCTGAGCATTCTAGACAAGCAGCTAGACGCGCTATGCGGGCAAATCGACGAGCTGGCAAGTAGCGAGCAAAGAGAGCAAGCAAGCCGCAGCCAAAAGGCACAGGAGCAGAACCAAAGCAGTCTGGTGCTAGAGAGGCTTGAGGCCGAGCAATGGGCGCTGGATGAAAAGTACGCCCGGCTGGCCGCTCAGCTCACACAGCTGCAGCGCACAAACGTCTTCAATGACGTGTTCAACATCACAGTGAGCGACGGCGTGGCCAGCATCAATGGGTTCCGGCTAGGCGGACGGTCTACTCACAACGTGGAGTGGGCTGAAATCAACACTGCCTGGGGCCAGTCGTTGCTGCTGCTCCAGACCATAGCCCGCAAGCTCGAGTATGAGTTTGTCGGATACCGGCTAATCCCCATGGGCGCGTTTTCTCGCATCGAGCGGCTGTCCGAGGAAGGTGTGGGCGTGACGCTGGAGCTGTTCGGCTCCGGAGACCTGTACCTGGGACGGCTGTTTCAGAGCCGACGATTTGACGCTGCGATGGTTGCGTTTCTGGCGTGTTTGGACCAGGTTGCCCAGCTGATCATGAGCATCAATCCGCAGCTACGGCTGCCGTACCGCATCGACCAGGACCGAGTCGGCGCAGTATCCATCAAGCCGCAGTTTGGCCAAGACGAGCTGTGGACGCGTGCCTGCCGCAACACCCTGATGGATGCTCGCTGGGCCCTGGCCTTTGTCTCATCATACAATCTGTAATAAGGCCCAAATCTAGAGGCCGAGAAGACCCAGACGATGGTATAGCGTGCGTGCACGGACAAACGGGTCCAGCTCAACTGTAGCCGCGTGGAGGGCCTCGCAGGCAGCATCCCGGCTGCATGCACCAGGGTCACGGCTGCTGCCGCCTAGCCATTCACGCGTGCGCTCCTCATACTGACCTATCGCCTGAGCAAAGCGAGACTCGGCGGCCTCGCGGCCAGCCGCATTGCGCATGCGGATGTTTTCGGCACGGGTGGGCAGCTGATAGCGGTACTCGAACGGCTTGCAGCCGCCCAGCTCCTTGATCAGCTGGGACGAGTCAATAAAGAGGGCTAGGTCAGAGGGGCTCTTGGCCATGAAAATCTTTGACTTTACCACGGGGTCGATAAAGGGCGAGATCAGCGACCACAGGCTGGAGAACAAGAAGGAGTTGACGTAGAGCAGCAGCATGCCCAGCGTCTCCGGGTAGTAGCTGGTCAGGAGCGTTATGAGGGTGCGGACAAGCTTCAGGTCGATGTTTTCCCGCGTAAAGTCGGTCATGTCGAAGACGATAGTGACGCGGCCGTCGGCCTGGCCAGACGCCAGCAGCTGCGATGTCTCGATCTGCCAGCAGAGAAACCGCTTGATCGCCTGGATATTCCGGTTCCGTGCCAAGTTCACCCGAACCCGTACCACATACACGGGGTTCTCGAGTTTGTCTTTGGCGCAAGCAAAGGCCAGGCCCGTCTGCATAGTGTGGTAGTGCAGCAGAGACTCGCCATAAAAGACAATCTCGTCGATGGCCTGCCCCACCCGCCACTGCAACGTCTTGTGGAGCATCTGCATGGCTGCATCCACGTCCCATTTGCGTGCTCTTAGGAAACGCAGCACCCAGGAGTCCGGGTTGGACATTTGCGAAGCCGCCTGCCAGAACGCGCTGCGGAACGTCCGTTCGTGGGTGCTTTGGTTGAAGAGCGGCTGGAACGCGGCCGGCACGAGGGTGCGGTCCAGCTTATTGCGGCTAACAAAGCATTGCACGGTCTCGTGCTGCCGCAACCGGGCGTCCTCGGTGGGTTCCTCCTGGGGAGTGCTTTGCCCGCTGCTTATCCATCCCAGCCACCCGGTGGGCTTTTTCTTGGGCGCTTGGCTGCTGGTGCTCTCGATATCGGACTGGCTGGGCGTTCTGCTGGGAATTTCGCGGTCCTTACTGCTTAGAGAAACAAGGGGCTCGAAGGATAGACTGGTGATGTCATCGCTGCTATCTGCTTGAGTCAAACTATAGAGGACCGGGAAGGGCTGGTTATCAGAGTCTATCTCGTCCATTATCAGCTGCCACAGCTGCCGCAGCTTGTCTTTTTCGGTATCGGTAAGAAACCCTACTCGGCCATCGGTCAGAGGGGTCCTATTCCGGTAGTGTTCCAGCAACGACGGTGTCGATTCCATTTGAATGCGAAAATAAAAAGCCTAGAAAAGGGAAAAGAATATTACATTGAGAAAAGGAGAAAATATACAAGCTAAAAAGAATTTTAAAAGAGACTTGGGTTGGTGGTCTGGGCAGGCGGGTATTTCAGCAACAAGGGAGAGCGCTCAATACGAGGCAGCTCAAAAGAGGAAAAGTCCACGACCTGCTTCAAAACAGCCATTCGAATGGTAGCCATCCAGTTGGTAACCGGCACATCCTTAAACTCCGGCTGCCACTCATCCGGCAAACCCTCCTCATCGACAATTCTCTTCAGCTGCTGCTGCTGCGCCCTAATGAGCAGGGCCATCTGGTGGATCTTGTCCTCCAACTCCGCGCACATGGCTCCTCCCAGCGGGTTAGCCTTATAGATGTTGAACGATTGCAGAAAGCGCGCCAGCTGCACATGCCTTCTTCTTATACTTGCTAGCAACTCGTGGGCCTCCTGTGCCTGCTGGGATGGGTCCGGTTGGGGCTCAATGTAGTTGCCGTATAGTGGGTGGTGAGATACAGTTACCTCGGCCATTTTGGTCTGGGCCTTGGGTAGCGTGAAAGGATAAAGCGAAAGCATCTTGCAAAATACTGAGGAACAGCAAGAGAAAAGTTGTTCGTTTTATATACTGCTCAAGGAGTTTTTTTGGTCAAGTGAATCCCAACTGACTTCCCCCCCCTTTTTTGACATGTGGACATGAACCACTACAAGTGGCTTTTCGAGCAAAAAAATTTTTGGGATGGTTCTTTCAAAAAAGGAAATATTAAAAACTTTATTTGTGGCTGCAACAAAACACTCAAGAACATATCCGTTGTTTTTAAAAGCAGTAAAACACTCAGACCCAGGGTGCGATAGTGAATAAACGTAAAGGATTAACGTCGGAATCTGGGTTGCCTTGACAAGGAAATGGCAGCACACGAGCCTTGCTATTTAAGCTTGTGATGGTGCAGTGGTTGGGTTTAGGGACTGCTCGCGGTGGGCAGGCCATCCTCCGTTACTGCGAAGTGGCAAAAACACTATTTTTTAAAGCAGAAATACCCGGTTCAGGTTCCAAAAAAGGGCATATTGCAAGTCTAAACCGAACCTTTCAAAAAAGCTCACTTTTTTTGGTAAGGCAATATTGCCAGGTATATCTTCAAAAAAATATATGCAAGAATAACCACAAAACATTAATTAAACCATTTCTAGCGCTCAATACATTTGGTTACATATTGTTTCTTGACTAATTTACAAAGCATAGATGCGAGCTGTGCCATTCCGCCCATTTGTCTGGGCCAGCGACGGCACCGATGCCATTGTTGCCAGCCGAGACGGCTGATTCAGCTGCGCCCCCTCTGCCGACTCGCTGCGTCGTCTGCCTGTGTCCACGGGCTTGACGTTCTTGCTGCCAAATATTCCTGCCCACAAAAGCCGCCCCCGTGGCTTCTCTGCCGGCTCTTCTGGACTGGTTGCCAGCTGCGTATTCTTCTTATACGAGTTGATGAACCCTTGGGAATCCAGCGCTGTGCCACTGCGTTGTCTGTTTCGGGCCGCCAGTTCCGGCGGGGTGGGCGGCAGCGGATTGGCCTTCTGCTTCTGCTGCATTTTCTGCTCGGCGCCTGGCGGCAGTGGTGGCAGCGGCCGGTTAGGCCCAATGTTAGGCGATATCGGGGGTGATATCGTGCCCAGCTCCATGTTGCGGCTAATCACCGTCTTTGCCGCGGTTGCCTTGGGCTTGCTCAGCACATCGTCGTAGTTCAGCACATGGTGATCAATAAACCGCATCAGCTTACGCTCACGTGCGCGCAACTCTCTGCTTATCTTTGTAAACTCCTGACTCCCCTGCTGCTTGGCTTTCAGGCTCTGTTTCAACTCCGATACGTCGCTGCGGATCTGTTGCGCCTTCGCTATGTGGTCCCAGTACTTGGGATCCGGTGGAGGTGGCTTCCATAGATACTCGCTTGTACCGCCTGCATCTACAGCATAAATTAAGTCCTTTTTTGTTCGGTAAATATGAATGTGCATTGTCTTTTTTCTTTTGCGCTTTAGGCACATGTGACGTACATAGGGATGTGCGTTTTGCCTGCACATGCTTATCACCTTTTAGCTTACCTGTACTCATTTCCGTTGCTGCAGACGACTCTGACGAGGAAGGAGAGTGTGGACTGGTGCTTCGCTCCAGGATGGCATAGAACGGGTTGGTGTTTTCTGAAACGCTTACGGCCAGCTTTGGTTTCGACATAACAAATAAATAAATAAAGAGAAGAAAGGGAGACTAAAGACCAAACAAGAACAAAAAACCAGGGATACGAAAGTCTAATTAGAGGGAGTGTTTAGGGATATCGGCACAAGCGGATTCCTGAGTGTAATATGTTTAGCTTACGAAAAAGAAAAGAAAAAAGTACAAGAGAAAAAAAGAATGCGAATATGGTTTATATATTTTCATGGGAGGATGCAACTGAGCACTTGAACAGGCGGCAGAGTGACTTTCTCTCCACAATACATTTTCAAGCATTCCCCTCAAATTCCCATGACCGAGTAAGTGGTAATGCAAATATTTGTTGCACCATGATTCAAATAAAGCGCTTATCAGAAAGCATTGGGTAAAGCAACTCCAGGAGCTTTCATCATTTATGTACTTTAATGTATCTTGGATTAGCAACCGCGGTTCCTCGTGCTTTTTAGCATGATCGGCGCTTAGAGTTTTTTTTCCTCTGTGGATTGGCATTAATTCTCACGTGTGCAGCAACGCGCACTATTTAAAGCGAGAGAGAATGCTAGTCAAAATCCCGATCAACTCTACTGCCCGCGCGTAGATTAGATTTTTGGTTGTCTGCCAAGACAAAAGACTTTAGCGATTTCAATGGGACTTCTTTTTACACTACTTTCCCAATTGCCCTTCTTTTTTGGGAAGCAGATTTACGTCTTTACTGCCATTTTCCTTTTTACCCATATTGTATTATTTTCCAGACAAAGGGATTTAAAACACTATTTCCATTAAAAAGTATTTTCTCCCTCCTTCAAAAACTCTCATTTAAGCGATATGTACCAAGGACCACCACAACGAGCAGATAGTGGAGGAATGCCACCGGCTGGATTCAACAGCCAGTATCCACAGTACCCGTCTGGAAGCGGACCAGCAGGCTACACACAAAGTAATGTTGCACCACCTCAGCCAGCACACCAGTCAACCATGGGACCCAGCAATACCTATCCAGGCCCCCGATACTCACCGCCGCCACCGCCCATGTCCCGCCCCATGTCCCAGTACAATCCCGAAAACGCCCCTCCCAGACCCAGCCGAATGTCCACCGTGCCCTCGCACCTCGGCAGACCCAACGACTATTCCAAAACACATTATGGCGACTTGGTCACCGAAAGCCCCTCGGGCACCACGGCATGCAGTGGGGATGCGTGGGGCGCTTGCTGCAAATATAACACTTTGGCATGTCTGCTTTGCTGCAACGGGTGTTTGCGCTTGTGCGGTGGCGGGATGAGTCTTATGGAGGTTTTGCACTTGAGTTAACTTATTGAACCGTATTGTAAGCTGCATTCAATGCTGCTTAGATGTGGAGAACCAGCTTGTTTAATGCTTTGCCATATTTCTTCGGCTGTATAGGCTATTGTTAGGCGTTTTAGATTGATGCAGGATTGTGTAATAAAGCTTAGGACCTGCTCAAAGTGACTGGCTATCCCCATACGTGGATACTCTATAAGCATTGTGGTGGTCAGACTGCTGCTGCATGCCAATTTATACTGCTTGTTTTCTAGCAACGGTGGCATCTCCTCTGTGTCTAGCAGGGCAACCTTCAGGGTTGCCAAATTAGGCAGAAACTGTAAAAGATCCAGCAAATCAGTTGCTGTAATCTCGCTAAACCCGATTTTAGTAAGATTGGGCCATTCAACCCGCGTGCAATCTGCTAAACCAGAGTATCCGTAAACCAACATACTGGCATCGTTAACTATTGAATTATTTCCAAACAACATATTTGACCCAGTCAAAAGCGTCTCATCAATATTGTCACCTACAATATTTACTGTCGTCTGTAGCCAGTTAATTTGCTTTCTCATTTTAGCAAAATACTCTAGCAAACTAACATGGCAGTTTAGCTCGACCCAGTTTAGTTTCTCTGGAAGTATGGATTTTTCCAACAAAGGACAACGTGGATAGCAACATAAAAGATCCAGCCTTCGCAAAGAAGGGAATACCAACATGGTTTTGTTTTCAGGAAGCACAATAGTGTCCGGATCCATGACTTCTCTAAAGGAAATTTGAGGAAGCGCATAGTATATATGCAAGTATTCTAGTTTGGGAAACTCTAGCTTGCCTTTGGTTGATGCCCTTGCAAATATGTTAAAATTGGTATTTCTATGAATATTGTTCAACGACAGGTATCTCAGCTGCCTACTGTAAATTAACGGAAGTTGCTGATTACGGGTCTCGCAGAGCGATAATTCCAAAGCCGTTATTTGTTGAGGAAACTCGGGCACAGTTAATGTTAATGAACCGGTGGTTATTAGTTTCTTCAGGTTCCCCATATAATGGTCAATAATCTTGTTTCGAAGCTGAGCAATTTTACTGACCTTGGTAAATGGGCTGGTGGATCTTATAGTTTGAATATTGGGAAACAGCCTGGTTACCATATCAAATGCCTTTTCTACATATAGTTGGTGGTGTCTGTAGTCAAAGTCAAAGTGATCTTGGTCATCTACTTTATAAAGACCAAGCACTTTAATTCTGTTTACATCAATGCGGAGATGGCCAACAGCATTTTTAATGGTTTCTAGTGCCATATATGCTTCCTTGGTATTTCCCACTGCAATGGATACTTGTCTTATATACCGTGCCATATTGTTGTGCTCAATCAAAGAAAGGTTGCTGTAAAGCTCTATAGACACAGCATTATCTTCAGTGTTGTCTGTTTCATAATATGTGTCATCCGTCATAAAACAACTCTCATATATGTTCATATAAATTGTTGAGTACACTTTGGCACACGCTTCATATCTCCACAGTCTACATACTGCAAGTACGGGGAGCCGGGCTTTCCATTCGCGTATTTCCTGCTGTGGATTATAAACTACTTTATTAAATATTTTTTCGCGGATATCGTTTGGCAACAAATTTATATGACTGGGCATTGTTCAATTAGATATTTGTAAAAATTTAGAAATAGAAATAACAAGCTTGAAGAAAATTTTCTTTTGCCATACTTTTTGTGTTTTAGCACAAAAGACTTGGTCCTTTTAAACATGCTTAAAGAAAAAGTATTCTTTGCCTTTGAAAAGAAAGAATTTATGATATATTGAATCAAAGTAGTTTGGTTAAAATTGCTTGTAAAGTTTAACCAGCCATGGTTCTCTAATAAACTCCAGAGCAGGATGCTGCAACTCGAAAATTCAGGTAACAGCATAGCTGATGTGATTGAGCTAAAGGTTCTGCCAATACACAATGTTAGCAACGCGTTCTCTGGACTTGTGCACACGATCCTTGCTGTCAGCAGTGGCTGCAGTGACAATGTTCTGCATCAGGATATTTCTACCGGGAGCCTCCTAGCGCATGAAAACCAGCCCTACATCATTGATTGGTAAAGGTAATCAGCAATTAAAGAAATCAAAAGGTAAAACACATATAGGCTTATCATATGTCACGTACAAAAACACTGCAACTTGTGACATAAGGTGAATCCACAAGAGATTGGCATGTGGCGGGTGAAGATCGCTGTTTTACTTTTCCAGGCCAGCCTCAACGGAGTTTTAAAATCACAGAATACGCACAAAGGAAAATCCGAGCTTTAGATGGTGTGCATTTGTGAATACAATAGTGCCAGTTCATAACATGAGGATATGTCTGAGCGCATCAAAAAGCACTCCATGTGCTCTTTTTGCTTTTTAGAAGCTTGTATGATTTCCATGTGATAAGCGAAAGTCTATATTGTGTCTTTCCATGTCCGAGTCAAAAAAAAAAGAGCAACCGCAGTCAGAATACAGACATGTGGTTCAAACTTTTTTTTGGACCACATGTCTTTTCTTTGTTTCTTTTTTCAGAAACATTCAAATTGTGCATGGTTCTCCACTTTATAAACTAAAGAGCGCCATACATAATACTTTAGCTGCCAAGATTAAAAGGGCGTCAGGTACTTGACGATACTTGGCATAATACATTTGTGACTTTAGGTGGTGAGGAATCACATGCGTGTCACGGACCTTTGGGTCAAAAGAACCACATGGTGCTTTACCATCTGCATTGTAAACTTAGTTTGTGTAATTTCAATATTGAATTACATTATATTGCTATAGCTGTACTAAGAGGCTTATAACAAAATAGGTGCCTATTATGCTAATATTAAGGAGTTCCAGCTCTTACAATAAAAAAAGATTTATTTTGGAAAACAACTCGGCACGTGGACACTCTCCAAAACTTTTTTGTATGCAAAGAATGGCATCGATGAATGGAAGCAAGCATCAAACATGGTGACACTATGCATCGAGTCAAAAAGGTGTATCGTGACTTTTTTCTTAGACTTGAAGGGTGCGATATTGAGTTCCCCGAGTTGGAATAAAAGCCATACATTTTCATATATAATTTGATGGCGTTATAGGTGGTTTATATAATAAAAACGCAATGTCGCGTGAAGGCTGTCTGTAAAGAAAAAAGGAGGCGCACAGAAAGTAATATTTTATGCTGCGGCAATATAAAATTATCGAAATCTTCCAAGGTGTTTAAGCAGAAAACTATCAGATGTATATCAAGCAATTGACAGATAACACTACAACAGTCCGAATCGGGAATAACACGGTAAAGCACATTGCATGGCTCGCCACAAGACCGTGCGTCAAAAAAATTGAACTCGGAGAAAAATAGCATTCTTTAAAACATTGGCTTTTTATGGAAATGCATCATTTTGAAGTGTCTACAAGCCACAAGGAGGGTGGAAAATACTAAGCTTGGTGGTTGTAACAAGTTTCAAGTTGGATTCACAAGCTGGTATTTTTTGTCACCTGGGCCTGTTAGAGTGGGAGCCAAGCAACACCGAAAAAGGGCTTGTTCCCATGAAGTGGCAGGCTAAACACCACCCCCATATTGGCGTTAACACCACCCCCCCTTTTTTTGCTCATCTGCATGAGGCAGAGAAACGCGTTCTCGAATCTGGCATTATGCCCCCCCCGAAAAAACTTGCAGATGGAGCAAGAATAAAAGAGGCGCCAAAGACGCAGAGCGATTTTTTTTTTGTTTTCGCTATATATATAAACCACTCTTCTTTTTTTTATTCCTTCCTCCTTACTTTATTCTTTTTACTTTGTATATACGATGGGAAATGGAATGTATTGTGACGTTGAGCCGTATTGCTGTGAGCTGTCGGACGAGGAGAAGCTGTATGCCGAGAGCCGCAAGACTCTAGAGTACCTCAAGGTAGCTCACCGGCGGCTAAACGTCCTAATGAAACGGTTGGCCCATTTCAAGTAAGTATTTGCCACAAGGACAATCTATTTCTGCCGATCATTCTTGTATGGCTTGTAAGAGAAAACTCCGATCAAGTAAGACATTCCCCACATTCGCTCTAGGCCTTTAACTGGCCTTCGTTCTTTTGCAGTAAATTACACTGCGTTTTAATTTCCTCCTACTGCTTGGCAAAAAATGTTCAAGAAACCCCAAAGAGGGGGCTCCACGTGCACTTATCATCTGGACGCTCACTTTTTTGCTAGACAAGTATATCACGTGCAGAGCCTATTGTACTAATAAGACAGGCTTGTAGGCGGAATCCGCTGGGCAGTGCCATGTGCAAAGACGTGGAGGCCAACATCTATCAGCAGACACTGCTTATCCGGCGCTGCCACGAAGAGCTCAACATGATGGTGGAGCAGTACAACCATATGGGGGAAGAGGACAACTCCCAAACATCAACGCGGGACGATTGGGAAGAAGTGATGCAGATGGCCAAAATGCCCGTGGACGCCGTAGCCATGCCAGCGCAATGGCCGCATCACAGCAGTAGTCCCAGCACGGCATCTACACCGCACATATCGGGCGCTACTGCCGTGGGGCTGGCTGTGGAGAAGCAGAAAACGTTTCCATGGCAAATGACACCCCCGATCGAGGAGGTCGTGGAGCTGAGACATCGGCTGCGGGAACTCGAACAGTCTCCGTTGTTTACGGACACTTGTCCCAAATACAAAATGGCGTCGGTGCTGGCTACCGGCCAACGCTCTCCTTACTCCCTGCCTTGAAATTGCATCTGGCATGTGATTTAATTCCATACACATTTGTTAATTGACTGCGTTTTAGATGCATTTCATTCCCTGGCATCTTTATTAATTTTTCATTTGTATCTCTATCTGTGCACATAAATTTATCCTTTATGCATATATTGCAAGAACAAAAGGAGCTATATTAGTCGTGCTTCAGCTCTCGAACCTCCTTGTGGACTCCATTGGCATCAATTATAAATAGCTCCAACCAATCACCCGTATAGATATCACGTTCAGTCGAGCCAGTAAACGCGTCGATGGCAACTCGCATAGCCTGATCGCGAGTAAGCCGTCTATTCGGATCAGCGTTTCGCTGATTAGCAAAGCCCACCTGGTTGTCCAAGAACGGCTGCACCAGTGCTGATGCCGAGCCATACGCGATATGCGTAACATCCTGCATGTTCCCCAATGCATCATACGAATAAGCTACCCCTTTACCGTCAGCCGTAATACCAGCCAATATGGGGAACACATAATAGGGGAACATCCGACGGCTATATAGGGTGTTGGAGAGCAGCTGTGCCAGGGCCTCGGTCCCGATGGGCTTGTCGTGCTTATGGAAGTACAGCTGAGCCCGCTGCTCAAGCACCTCATATAGCCGCTTGCCGTCGGCCGAGCACATTGATAGAGCCAGAACTGTTTTGTTGGATAGCTCAAACGCCTTGCTGTCGTAACGTGTGTTGATGTTGTAGCCGTCACTTTGACGAGTATCCGATGCTACCAGGACGAAATCCTCTCCGGCAATTGCCAATGACGTGCCTCCAGTGTCTACGTAGGGGTTCCAGTGGTTGTGGCCGTGTGCCTCTGTAGGAACCTCCATCGGTCTCTCGCTAAATTGCATTCCAAATTCCATAATAGAAAAATAAGTGATTAGGAAAAGAAAAGCGAGCTTACGTATTCACTTTAAGGCATGATTATAATTAATCCTGATTTTTCTTTGTTTGTGACGTGAATTGCTATTTATTGAAATTGCATACATGGCAGATGACAAGGACTCTGACGGTTCTGAAGGACTGAATCTAACCAGCAGCTGGCTCAGTCCGCGGTCACTGTTGGATAGAACCACAAAGTTTGTCCTAAATGCTGCACACGGGAAGAGCCGATCGCTATTACCCACAACTGAAAACGACAGGAGCGTCACTGAAACCGGCATTCTCGACTGGGAAGACGAGGAGGAGGACGAGGAGGAGGAAGAAGAAGAAGAAGAAGAAGCGCAGCCCACATTGGTTGTGCCGGAACACGATGTATTGGCTGGTCGATGGAACGCCTATCTGATAGCTGACCAGGACGAAAAGCTATCGCCGCTTCCACGAGGAATGCTACGAGTGATTCCGCCCCGTAAGCGAACAGCAACTTGCCAAAGTAAAGACCACAATAGTATGCGAGCAGACGTGACTAAAAATAAAGTGGTGGCACGATTAAAGTCAACAAACGAGTTTAGAAGACAGTCGTTTTTGTCGCTGCCGATCAAGGTGCTGGGACGAATTCTGGAGTTCTTGCCTGTAGATGCAATGCTGGTAGTGCTAGGAAGCTGCCGGGCGCTCCGGAGAGTGATGCACCGGCAGGGTCCAGGGTGCGAGCTAGCTGGCGACCAGGCATACACAACAATGGGGATGCGCGTTTGGCGCACCCGGATTCAGCAAATGGGATGGCGTATATGGTGGGAGCGACAGCGTGGAAAGGAGCATCAGCAACGTATTGCGGTGCCTCGTAGTCACCAGGAGCTTTTAAAATCCATTTGCGGCGTGACAGATGAGACTGAGATTCTAAATCTACTGAAAACCGAGCCTGATTTGGTGTTTAAGGCCATATACGATGATTTGATATCCGATTACATGTCATTTGGTTCAGCAGACCGGTGTGTGCCAGCGGTGATTTTTAGGGGGAGCCGGGTTCGTGGACCTGCACAAGTGGCGCAACGGCTGGATCAGCTGCTGTGGTTTGCTCGAGGCCGGTTTACATGCGCTGCTGAATATACGAACCAGAGACTTGTGGCTGCTGCAGATAGATTTGAAGCCGAGTACCAATGGCAGTTTAAACGGGCCCTGGTTGTAGGTGATTGCGAGGAGATGAAGGCATGTGCGCGGGTAATGGAAAACATTCGTGATGGTCGAATGTGCATCAGGGTCCTGGTTGATATCCATCCTTTATTCAATGGCGTTCAAGATCCTCGATACGCTCAGCTAGTAATTGAAGGCAATAGTGTCAGCAATGCTCACTCGTTTGAATCGTTCTTGAACAAGCTGGATTTACTAGTTGCGGAGCATGCTCGTGTGGTGGCAGCAGCTTTGCCAGGCACAGTTTTACCCCGATCGGCGCTATTTTGCCTTGTAGAGGAGCTATTTGCTCCTACCAAAAATGGACTGGCATTACGAGCACTGCAGAACCTCTACAAGTATTTACAAGCTATCCCGATTGCCACTGATACATTGACAAATGAAAAACACGAATTGGTAGTGCCCGACGAAGCTACCAAAGACATTGTGTTTTTAACAACTGTGGCCAGTGTGGTATCTTTGCTACTACAAACAGTCGACAAGTGGGCGCAAATGGAACCAGTGGCATTACCTCACGAGCTTGCACGACGCAGTGTGTTTGCAGCATTTGGCGATATAATTGACGAATATGTGCAGCTAGAGCGACGGGTAATTGAGCGTGCTTATGAAGGGGAGCTGGCACAATGGACATCAAAGTCCCGCAGTAATACAGCTACCAGTCATATGGATCAAGTAGATGGAACCAAGCATGTGGAATCGGTCCGGCTGATTAATTTCCAAAAACGCCAGCAGCAGATGGACGAGTACAAAGAACGGGTGCTGCAGGTACTGCAGGAGAGGCTGCAGATTAGATTAGACACACAGGCGTTGGGCACTGAGGATCTGGGCGCGCATCTGGAAGGGCGGCGACGCCGATCAAGTGGAGCATCGTCGATGCCGCGTCGGACAGTTGTAGGGGATGGTTTGGGCCAAGCGCCGATCAGCATCGATATGTGCTTAAATATGGTGCTGACCAACCGAGATGCGGTAGATCGGCTGGCAGTATTTGCCAAAGCACCGTTGGATATGCGACTAAGTGGGCTAGCGTAAGTATGCGACCTATATCAACCCGTATATAAGCTAAAAAAAAAAGCAACACAATAGGCAAGAGGCAGTGGAGACGATATTCTGTGTGTTGCTACGGAGCATAGGTAACCATGTGCGGCCAGCATTCAGACAGATCCTTAATGAGCTAAGAGAACTGGAGCATGCAGTAATGGTAACCACACAGCAGTCGAATGTACAGCAAACAACTGCAACCCATGAAGCCGGGTACTCTGCACAGCATGTGCAGGCAGAACGGCAACTACGAGAGAAATTCACTGCAGCCGAACTGGGGTTTTTTGAGCTGATCCACTTGAGTGATTTGGCAGTGCAAATGATCGAGATATACTTTAAAACGTACTTGGCAGAGTTTATCGATGAGCAGGACTTTCTGAACATGGCGAATCAAGAGCGAAAGTCTTTGGAGCATGCGGTAGATGACAATGTTGCGGTAGGAATGGACTGCGTTATCGAGATTATTATGAGACAAACCGGACATATCCTGGACACTGAGCAGGCAGATTCAGACTATAGTCCAGATAGCAATGTGTCTTTAACTCTTATGCCCACCATGGCATGCACACGAACTGTGCAGTTCCTTAGCGAATCCACAGTGGTTCTGCAGAATATGACGGGTCAGCGGCAGATTCGGGATGTGTTTTTGGCAGAAGTGGGCATCCGGCTGTTTCAGTTGCTTCTGGAGCATATCAAAAAGTACCAGATTACTCAGCCAGGCGGGTTCCAGCTTATTGCGGATCTGAACCTAGTCTACGACTGGGCTAGCCAGCATGTGGACGCAGACACATTAAGGTTTTTCACAGCACTGAAGGACCTGGCCAACTGCTTTATTTTGGCACCTCGCGATTTGCGGGGATTTTTGCAGGACCAATATTCACGGCATACTTTTGACGGAGTTATGCGGTCAGAAGAGGTCTATGATGTGGTGGCATGTAGGGCAGACTACCGCGATATCCGTACACAAGTTGAAGGGCACTGTGACTTCATGTAGTTTATTTAGTAGCGCATAAACTGCTGGAACATGGGATTATTGGTTTCGTTGACATAGCGGTAGTCCAGGTCCTTCAAAAAGCTCTGCAACGATGCAGGAAGCTCATCGCCGCTGGCAGATTCACTGGGCACTTGAACACCCACCAGAACTTTGGCCACGTCCTGGCCAAAGTTGCGGTACTGAAATAGCGAGATATTCCAGCCAAACTGCAACCCACTCAAAAACTTTTTCAATGCACCATGGCGTTCAGGGAACTCGAATCTCAAGAGATACTCGTTAGGAACAGCGCTGCGGCCGCCCACGATGTAGCGGGCATGGGATTTGGCCAGCTCATTGTCGGTCAGATCAACTGCCTGCATGGACTGAGCCTGTAGCCGCTCGATGATCTGAGGAACTTCCGTTTCGCGATCTTTGACCTCAAACGACATGAAAATGTGTGCCCGCTCGGGGTTGCCGAAGCGATAAGTGAACTCGGTGATTGCCCGAGGATACACGACATCGTGCAGCTTAAGGAAGCTACCAGGCTCCTCGGGGATGACTACCGACATCAGCACCTCCTTGGCTTCTCCCAAGGCTGCACGCTCAGCAACAAAGCGCAACCGGTCAAAGTTCATGTTGGCTCCTGACGTCACTGCCACCAGGGTCTGGTCTTGTAGCGCATTGACACGAGCGTATTTCTTCAGACCAGCAGTAGCCAGAGCACCCGAGGGCTCCAGCACACTGCGAGTATCTTCAAAGACGTCCTTGATAGCAGCACATACCTCGTCGTTGGTTACGAGCACAACGTCATCTACCACATCGCGGGCCACTCTAAAGCACTCTTTGCCGACCAGGCATACGGCAGTGCCATCGGCAAACAGCCCAACTTCAGGCAAGGCCACACGCTTCTGTGCCTTGAGAGACTGTGCCATGGCACACGAGTCCACGGTCTCCACAGCGATGACCTTGATTTGCGGATACACACGCTTGATATAAGCGCCTATGCCCGAGATGAGCCCGCCGCCGCCTACGGCAACAAACACGGCATGGATGTCGGATGACTTCTTTTGGCGCAGAATCTCCATGCCGATGGTTCCCTGGCCAGCGATCACATAGGGGTCGTCGAATGGCGGGATGTTGGTGAGCCCGTGGAGCTTTTCCAGCCGGCTGCATTCAGCCTTGGCCTCGTCAAACCCAGTACCAAACAGCACTACTTCGGCGCCCAGCCGCTTGACATTCTGCCACTTTATGGCGGGCGTAAGCAGCGGCATGACAATGGTAGCTTTAATGCCCAGATATTTAGCCGACATGGCTACTCCCTGCGCATGGTTACCGGCTGAGCACGCAATAATGCCTCGCTTTTTCTCCTCCTCTGTCAAATGGCTGATTTTGTTGTAGGCGCCGCGGATCTTGAACGAAAACACCGGCTGCAAATCCTCCCGCTTCAGAAACACGTTGTTTTGGGTGCGGGATGACAGATTGACTGCATGAGTCAGGGGTGTTTCTTGAGCTACGTCGTATACATACGAGTTAAGGATCATCTGTAAGTAGTCTGGCTCAGGCGCTTCTGCCGGCGTGCTGGTGCCGCTGGCATCCAGGGTCTGGAACTGTGCAGCATTTTCGTTGATGGTCCGCGAGTTGGGCAAAGCGTCGCTGGCGTATTCGGGCTCTGATGACGGCATTATCTCTTGTGTGCTATATAAAAAGAGAAAGGAAAAGGTGCTGTGTGCTTCCAGACTCTTATGTTAGTCATAAAATATCTGTGATTAATGCATGGTCGGAAGTCTAATCAAATGCGGTTTCATAATCTTATTGCTTAATTTATTAGTGCAGAGAACTGATCAATGAGAAATGGATAGGCAGTCACATGAGGTTACGAAATGTGTGATGTAAAGCCTGGGGTTGTGATTGGAGCAAGCCGGGATCCAATCCCGCGCGGTGTTGGCAAGAGGCCCCACTGTGTGCAAATGTTTGTTCAATGGCAATTTGCGGACAAGCTTGCGAGGATTTGCCGCCGCCTACCGGTTTGCTATATCTTTCCGAGAGCCTAGTCCTTCCGTTCCAACCAAATTCTTTTTTCATTCATCTATGACGCAAATATAAAACCGCTATATAAACCCAAGTACATTGACGAATTTTTTTCTAGAAGCTCAATCTGCAAAAGTTTTATTCTTTTATTCTTTTCTATCATGGTCAAAGGGGGATTTTTTCCAGTGCTTAAGCACTCGCTAAAGAACTCGGTGCTTATCGAGAAGCCTCGACTCAATGCACAGATCGCAATGGACAAGAAGCTGTTTATGGACATTTTCCTGCTGATGATCGGTGGAGCATGTACTGCGCTTCAAGGTGCCGTTAACGGCTCGCTCTCTATAAACATCAATGGCGGGTTCAGTGCTTGGCTGTCTTTTGCTATTGGCTCATTCCTTCTGTTTATCTTCTTTATTATTGATACTCGTGGCGGCAAAACTATTAATTGGAAGAACTCGCTCAAGACCGCACCCTGGTGGTCGTGGTTTGGCGGTATCCCTGGTGCTGCCTTTGTGCTGTTCATTACGTTGTTTATTCCGTATCGTGGTTCCGCTGTGGTCTCCGGAATCACTATTTGCGCTCAAATGGTCACGTCGTTGTTTGTCGATTCATTTGCCTTCTTTGGCTGCAATCATCGTCCTGCCACCATCCCTCGCTTGTTTGGCACTGCCTTGCTTATTGCTGGTGTGCTTATGGTCGCTCTAGGTTAATCCTTTCCGTATCTTTTTCTCAAATGCAGTTTTCGGTTAAGATCTTTGTACTAATAAAGCATGTACTTTTTCTTTATCACATGGCACATGGTCGGTTTCATACCTATATGAAAACTCGGGTAGATCATGGATTGTAAATGTATATTTCTCCGTCGTTCTTGGGAATATTTGAGTAAATTGGGCCCGGTGGAACCCGCCGTGCTTCGGATCCGATGCATAAATTTAATGTCTGTAGCCTGTTAGAGCACATGGCTATGCAAATCGCAAGATACTTTATGAGTTTCTCAAGTGCGCATTTTTTTAATTAGCTACAAACGACATGTACATGGCAATTTAACATTGGCAGTTCTCTATTGATGTGCTCAATAGATCGCACTCTTTGAATGCATTGCAGCTATGCGTCTACGCCTTTCAAAGCTGGATTTTTTGTGCATGCTCGCAAACGACATGCAAAAGTCGATCAAGTTGAAGCCGATCTCCAGGGAAGAAATAACAGGTTTTTGGAAAAATCTCCGCTATTGTTCACTCTAATAAAAAATCTCCGCTATTTAAAAAAATCGCGCCCTTTCTATTACTTTATACGGAAATACTGCGGCGAATTAAATTGTCGATCCTCTTGCCTAAAATAATTTGTTGCAGTTTATGTCATTGAATTTTTTCCGTTTGACAAAAGATATCTCTCCGAAAGAAATATCTAATGGGCTTGAAGTAGATCTCTTGTTTTTGAATTAATTTGGATCCGGAATGTATCGGATGCAATGCCAGTATTTTTTTTTGTTCGTGCATGGTTTTCAATGAAATGGCAGATCTAGCAGTCATACAGCTTTGCGTGTGCGTTTGTACAGAGTCAGCTAAACAGAAATCTAAGCTTTGCACTCAGTCACATGGCGGAGTACCACGAAACAAAAAACCAGTTTATTGAAATATGTGCACTGGGCAAAAAACGGGTGGATCTTGATGTTTAGGATAAACCTTATTGGATACAGAGCATGGAACAAACTTATGCACACAAGCCTGGGAAGAGATATCTCTTGTTTTCTGTGGTTTATTCTATGAGAAACAGCGGGCGTTTTCTTAATCTGTTCACATGGCTATTGTAAATATGTTCCGAGTTCTCCGGTTACAAGAAAAAAAATGGATTATCCTTCCTGGTTAAAGTGACGTCTATGAGTTTCACAACAACTTTTTTGACTGGTCTTACTTTCCGCACATAGCACTTGCCTAATTGGCTGGACTCTGACCAGATAAAGCAATCTATTTAAATAGTCTTTTGCCATCGAAATTCCTCCTTCTTCATTCACTATACTTTTTCTTCAAAAGTTTTTTCTCTGTTACTTTTACCCAATATCTGTGTAATATCATTTGTACCAACTAGAAATACTAAAATGTCAGCACTTGAAGGAGTACCACTTGGAGTTGTGCTGCTGATTATCGGTGGTATCTGTACAGGAGTTCAAGGACCTATGAATGGTCGCTTAGCCATATCCACATCAGGATCGTTTTCAGCATTTCTGTCGTTTGCGTTGGGATTCTGGCCACTATTAATTTACTTTTTGGCTGATACAAAAGGAGGCAAGACTGTCGACTGGCCAGAGGCGGCCCGGAATGCTCCTGGATATGCCTGGCTGGGTGGTGTTTTCGGAGGCCTCTTTGTGCTTATTCTCACTCTAGTCATTCATCGTCGTGGTGCTGCCATTACCAACGGTATCATTGTGGTTACGCAGCTTATTATCAGCGTGGTTATCGATCAGGCTGGTGCCTTCCAAGTGACGCAGCGCGATTGTACTGGTCTTCGTGGTGGCGGTTTGGCGTGTATGATTGTCGGTATTACTTTGGTTACTCTCTTCTAAAAATGTTTTTATTTAGTGCTGGCCACTTTTAGAACCTGGGTCGATTGTTCAATATACACAACGCTAGTCACAAATCAATGCTTTATTTGGATACGCGCCACACAGCACAACAAATCTGCCATCCATCTAGTATCAAGATAGATCCACGTGCTGTTGTCTCATAACTCTTTTGAAAGCCTATCTTGTATTTTTATCGATAAAGTTTACTTGCTAGCAATTTCGATTTTGTTCTCATGGCTCTACAGAAAGGCTCACAGAAACAGCTGACAAAGAGGCCCAAAATGGCTGTTTTAGAAGAGGACGAGTACCGGGCAACAATTGACCAGATAATCGAGCGAGACTTTTTCCCAGATATCCGCAGATTGCAGGCAGAGAAAAAAGAGCTAGTCGACGGTACCGTTGAGCCTGCAGATTTACCAGAACCAGCCAGTAAGCAGTCGCTAAACGAGTTTCTATCCACGCATACGAGCGAAGACAATGCTAGCTTTAACAAGCTGCTTGCTACCGAAAACAAGCGACGGCAAGCTAGGCGAATCGGCCTGCAAAACCAGCTCACTATGGGCAATAGCCCTGGTACTTCCCGGAACGCGCTAATGTTTATGCCCGACGGAATAACCAAACAACCGGTGGCTAGTGACAAGCAGATTGTCTACCAGAACACGCGGTTTGCAGAAACCCTCGATGTGGATGACCTGGAATCAGTTATTTCTGAGGCAACTACGGCTGGCTATAGGACACCAGAGATAAACGGCTACAGGATGGTTGATTCGCCTAGGGGATTCAGCATTGCTCCTAGAACTCCACGGGAACTGGCTGGGCTGCAGCTTGCCAGCCCATCTAAACGCAAAACCTCGTCTAAACCGGCTAATCGTAAAGATATGTTGTCACCAGCTGCTCAGCGGCTTTTGGGAAGATCCCAGAAATCCAACTCAGCAGACAACTCTATACGTAGCGCATACAATTCCCCGTTTGTCCGAAGATAAATTTTCATATGCCAACTAATCTCGGCTCTTTTTTCAAAGTTTATTTGCGCTCTTTAATTTGTATTTTTTTCTAATTGAAACTTTGTAATGTCGCAAAAGCTGGTGGTAGCCTTTAGACCTCTACGTTCCTGTATGGTTAGCTTACCTACTCGATGGGCAACAGCTTTAGCCGAACAAAACAAGGTAACCATAAGGTTTAGAGTTTCTTGCAAATACAAGGGCTAACCGACTTGTTTGTGATAGGGATGCATGGTGTTTAAGGTAACATGGAATGAAGGGTCGCGATCGGCATTCGTAGCATGGTCAGGCAACGTATCCCAGATAAAGGAGCAGCGCGATCGGCTAGGAGAGCTCCATAAAGACGTAATAGAGATTGATGGGACGTTTGGTAACAAGTTGGGATTAACCGAGGGCACCACAGTATCGCTAGAGTACGAGCCTAACGTGGTTACATGCACGATGGCTGAGATGGTTCCAGAGCATTTCGACGACTGGGAGATCCTGGAGCTGAATGCAGGAGCTGTAGAAACCCGGCTGCTACGGCAGGCACGTGTGGTTGCGGTAGATCAGCCGATTGTGTTTTGGCTCAACTCATCAACATCAGTAACTCTGCATGCTACCAATGTGAAGCCCTCAACTAGCGTATGCCTACTGGACAATGACACTGAGGTTGTTGTGGCTCCCAAAGTGCGGAATGTAGGGAATATAGCTGACTCCTCACAAGATAGGATTGCAAGTGGTGGACGGAAGATTAGCTGCTTGCGGGTGGCAGCTGTAGATGATATTCCATATGGTACTGTCTATGTGAATGATCAGTCAACCATTGCTAAGCAAATATTGGGTCAGCAGCTGCCAATTGCTCGCATTGGTCATATTTCAGCAGCATCGGCGGCAGTGAAATCCAGCGAGGATCTAACTGATACTGATAAGGCTCTGCAGCCATGGCTGGCATTATTGGAGCCCTCACAAGCTGTGCAGCCCGGAGTACTGTTGGCTTCAACTAGAACCATTGCACATGCCGAGTTTTCTATTGGAGAGCTAGTTAGAGTCGAGCTGGTACCGGCCACATTGGCACCCAAGCAGCCAACAACACTATCTTTTGTCAGCGAAACTCCCTATGTGGATGAGGCTCTTATAAGAATGTCGCTTGAAATGCTTCTCAAAGACACGCGCGATTCGCAGCTGGTGCTTTACAAGGGAGCAGTCATTAACATGGGCGATAAACAAGCGCAAGCCTGCTTGGATTCTTTTGCATTGCCAGAAACCGAAAAAGCCACACAGGTTCCGCTTTTATTGACAGCTCGGACTATTGACACGGTTGATATCCTGTGTAATACAAAGCCCTTATCTTTGGACAACGATACTCGGGACAAGAAGCCAGAAACTGCGCTAGCTGGTATTGATGGATTTCTGGGTCAGGCGTGGCAGGCAGTTGAAAGCGCTGTGATGAGCTATAGCACGGATGGAAGCAGCGGAGTGCTCATCTGTGGGCGTCGTGGATCGGGCAAATCAAGCATAGCCAGGTATCTTAAGCGCCAAGTAGAGATGCAGCAGCAAAACCGACTAGTTTACTGCCGCCACGTCGACTGCGCACGGCTGAGCATGGAGCCTCGAGCACAAGCAACTAAGGAGACGCTACAGACCATTATAGACGATGTGACTCTCAACCAGCCGGCTCTTTTGGTTCTAGATGACCTTGATGGGCTGCTGCCGGCAGAAACCGAGAATGCCGATTCCAGACGTGTTCGGCAGCTGGCCGATGCATTGGCCAATATGTTAAATATCCATGATGGCCGACAAGTAGCGGTAGTAGCTACGGCTGCTGGTCGCTCACAGCTTCACGCCAAGCTATTTGCTTCCGGCTTGTTCCAAAGCGTTCTGGAGATTCCAGCACCAGGAAAAGCCGAGCGAGAGCTGATATTGGCTGAAATATCTCGAAACAATGCGACTGTGGCAGATACCACAGACATAAACTTCTCGGTGCTTTCGTACTTGACAGAGGGGTATATGCCAGCGGATCTCTACGAGCTGTATGAGCGAGCTGTGCATGAAGCCACGATACGGGTGATGGAGCAGACGGATAAAGTTGATGTGCAGGTAAAGCATGTGGATTTGGTGCGGGCTCATGCGGGCTTCAAGCCCATGTCGCTTCGTGGCGTGCAGTTACAAACATCGCAAACTCGCTGGTCGGATATCGGCGGGCTGGAAGATACCCGGCGACAGCTGCGTGAAACTCTGGAGCTGCCTACGAAATATGCGGCGATATTTGCCACCAGCCCACTGCGGCTGCGCTCGGGCGTTTTGCTGTTTGGCTACCCCGGGTGCGGCAAGACCCTGCTGGCTTCCGCCATTGCACGTGAATGCGGGCTAAACTTTATTGCCACCAAGGGTCCGGAACTCTTATCAAAGTATATTGGATCATCGGAGCAGTCGGTGCGCGATCTGTTTAAGCGTGCGGTGGCTGCCAGCCCCTGCGTGTTGTTTTTCGATGAGTTTGAGTCTATAGCGCCTCGTCGGGGACACGACAATACGGGGGTCACTGACCGGGTGGTTAACCAGTTTTTGACCGAAATGGATGGCGCTGAAGGGCTAAAGGGCGTTTATGTGCTGGCTGCTACCAGTCGTCCCGACCTGATTGATCCGGCTTTGTTGAGACCTGGTCGTTTGGATAAGGCGTTTTTATGCGATATGCCCAGCCAAAACGACCGCAAGGATATTTTGCTCAAGCAAGCCAACAAGGTAAAGTGCCAGGGTGTGGAATGGGACGCTGTGGCTCAGCGCACTGGTGGATTCACTGGTGCTGATCTGCAAGCACTGGTGTATAATGCGTTTTTGGAAGCCGTGCATGAGAACGTGTCTTCTGTTGATGTGCAGAGCACCAGCAATGAAGATACCAAGCAGGCCGAATTCGCGCTTTTATCGCCCAGCAATTCTACACTATCCAAAGTAGAACGCGCCCAACTGGCTGAACGTCTATTCAACCTGATTAATGACAATCAGCCAAGTCCTGCTCAGAAAGCACAAGCCTCTGTGCCTCTAGTCACCATGTCGCACTTTGAACGGGCCCTATCCATGACGCAGTCCTCGCTTGGCGAACAGGACCGTATAAAGTTCGAAACCATATACAAGGACTTTGTCGATGACAAAAAGGGCACTGGCAAGCCACGCAAACCTGTTGAACAAAAAGCAACATTGGCTTAATTTATTAGAATAATAGTTAGTGTTTTCCCTCTTGAATACGGGTCACATAGGTACGAGAGACGGTGTCCCAGGCCGACAGGTACTTGTCCACGCACCGACCCAAAGTGTCCTGATCGGATTTGCTAAGCGAGCTGCCAGGGTTGGGAATACACAGTTTGAAGCAGTTTTTGTTGATGCTGCTTATCAGTTCCTGGGCGTTGGCGACCGCCATCTCCTGGCGTATTTGATCCATGGCCTGTTCCTTTGTCAGCGATCCGTCGTTGAGGGAGCTTAGTCCTCCATTTATTCCCAGTGAGCTCATTTTGCAAATTGAAAAAAAAAAAAAGTTGT
Source organism: Coemansia sp. RSA 1250 (assembly GCA_027578955.1). Taxonomy (NCBI): domain Eukaryota; kingdom Fungi; phylum Kickxellomycota; class Kickxellomycetes; order Kickxellales; family Kickxellaceae; genus Coemansia; species Coemansia sp. RSA 1250. The sequence goes on along the minus strand of JANBTS010000031.1, from coordinate 32,330 downwards.
GATAAAAAAGAAAAACTGATTTAATAATCTCCATATCAGCCACATGCGGTTCAGGCTTCTGATATCATTTTTTTTCGTTTCTTATTTCATTAGTTTTAGATCTAGCATTGTTCTTCAAGGATAGCTTTACTTTGGATTTGATCGTTGTGTATTAGGAGGCGTCTGGCACTTACTACTTTTGTCCTATAAGATATCACGTTTTACCGCCCGCATTAACTCTAACGATTTTTTGTGGCGTCCAAGATTCAATCATCCGAGTATCTTTTCTATTAAAGACATTATGCTGGACATTTCCTACCCAAGCGCCATGAGCCTGGTAGCGCTTGGGATGCTTGGGTACTTTGGACGAAAACGGTATATGGAGGGATGCAGAATCAAGGTGGTATCGACAGAAGCCAAGGCATCAGCGATAGTTCGACAAACAAAGGCAGAAGGCGTAGTGACACTATACGATATTTTACACAAAGAGTGTCCGTCTTTGACAGATCCACAAGCGGCCCTAATGGTTCCGACGCCGTATCTGGCTACGGGGATATTGCAAACAATATATGCCACATTACGTGTGCGGCGACAAGACCGAACCAGCGATGTGGTTTACGAGCGGGAGCTGCTGGTGATGGCGGACGGAGGCACAATCTCGCTAGACTGGTTCAGCATGGACAGAGACAACCAAATGCAGCCCATTGCATTAATAATGTCGGGAGTGGGTGGGTCATCACAAGAACACCATATCCGGGCATTGGCAAAGGCGCTGGCATGCTCGGCTGCTGGGTTCCGGGTAGCCGTAGTTAACCACCGGGGCACTGCCCGCACGCCCATCACGTCGCCACGGCCATACGACTCAGGATTCACGGAAGATTTCCGCACCACCGTCAAACACGTCAAGGCGCTTTATGCCAGCAGCAAGTTGGTGGCAATTGGGTTTTCTATGGGAGCGAACATCCTGACAAAGTACATGGGGGAGGAAGGAACCCGGTGCCCGCTGGCATGCGCAGTGGCGGTCTGCTGTCCCTTCGACATCAAGGTATCGAGTGCAGCGATAAACGAAAGCAATTTGCTCAACAACCATGTCATTCAGCCCGCCGTGATGAGCACGTTGATGCGAGCTATCAGACGAGCCAGCCATTTGCAAGTGGATCCGGCATGGAACCTCAACGTCGAGCGCATTCAGCAGGCAAAGCGGCTGTCGGAGCTGGAAAGCGAGCTGATGGTGAAGATCAGCGGGTACTCGAGTTTGGACGAGTACTATGAGCAGTCCAGCAGCGCAAATCTCGTGGACAATATACAGACACCCTTTTTGGCAATCAACGCTCTGGACGACCGGATTACGCCACCGCAGGGAATTCCCACTGGCAAGTTTATGGCCAACCCAAACATTTCCTTGGCACTGGTTCCCCATGGCGGGCATTTAGGGTTTCTTACCGGCATTCCTCCGCGGATCTGGTTCATTAAGCCCATTGAAGAATTCGTTTCAGCAATTATACGCTAGCTTTTTTCATATATGTACTCTACATCTATTTGCCCGGGAGTGTTTTTTTTTCTTTAAGAGACTTTCTGCGGTTCAAAGAAGTAAGGGAAAAAGAGGGAGTAGATATTGCATAAACAATCCATTGTTCTATATGTACAGATCCCGTTTACCTAGTACCAGCCCATTCTTAGCCCTCCTTAAAGTACTGTGATAATGCATAAAAAGCCTATTTTTACACATGTTTTGCAACCACATACGCGCCAATGCCAAGCACATTGCATTCGGTCGGTGAAATTCAAATATATAAACCCTCACAAAAACCTCCCCATCAAAAACCCTAAACAATTCTCTCAAAAATGTTCCAATTCCTCTCTCGTTCGCGCACCGCCATCCGCCTGGCACTCTGCAAGCTTAAGATTCTGCTTTTGGCCACAGGATCCGACAGTCCTCGCAAGCTGGTTCGTAAGAAGACGCATTGCAAGCATAACATGCCCAAGAACTACACCGAGTTCAACTTTACACTACGCCCGGTCAAGAAGGATCCTGTGGCGACTCCTAAAAAATCCGTTCTGTTCGCGGACAAGGTTGAGCTGTTTGAGTTCTCTCAGGATAAAAGAGTCTTGAGCGCCATCATTCCGTTTAAGCTGCAGATTGACGATTATATGAATGGCGAGTTGACGGAACAGCGGAGAGTTTCTATCGAGTCTATTTCGTCTTCCGAGTCTGATACGACTGAGACTATTGATTGTCTTTATATGAAACTTATGGCTATGCGCAACGAGTTGCTCGAGTACTACTACGAGCCTGGTGAATCGCATCCCAGCCAGCAGCTGCCCATTGCCATCAGCGTATAACTCGCGTTTTCAGTATCTTCTTTATCGATTTTCTCTTAGTTCTCCTTTGTAAAATTTTCACAGAATTGCGCAATAAATGTGTGTTTTCTTTAAAATGGTGTGCAAGGCGGCTATAGCAAATTTATAGCATGTCAATGTGTATGTTAAAACCTGGAAATATACACACATATCTTCAGCTTATATGCAAGCCATATGGCTAACCGGATATTGCATGAAATAAGCCTGTTTTTTGATGCTGCGGATTTCCATCATTTTGAAGAAAAGCAACTATTCACTTCCTGAAATTCATCTTTCATCTTTCTATTTTTATGGCTCGTAGGTTTTCGCGCAGTCCGTCCTGGGCTCTTTTTCTGCTCTACTGGCTACTTGTAGCTGGTATTTCGCTAGCTCCGCTATTGGCGTTTTGGAAACTTTTAAGCGTGGTTTTGGATGTCTCTGCTATTCCGCCTCATGAAGTTGAGATTAGGAAGAATAACGGAGAAAGCCTTTGCTACCCCAAATGGGATGAACCGTTTGAATATGGCGTCAAAGTATATGCTTCTCAGAAACATGGTCCCACCTATGCAGCAGAATTCTTCAACTCGGCTCAACTCCTCTGGCATATTGAGTCGGCTAACTCAACCATACCTCCAAAGTTTGCAGATAACGTAGAGTTGCAGGTTCCTGGCAGTACGCGTTATTCTGGAAATGCAAACTCGACTATATATGTTCATATGTTTATCCAGAAGGCTGGCAAGTTGTCTCCGCATCCAGACCCACTGGATCCCACTATGCTTTATTCCTCAGCTAAACTAGTCTATTGGCGTCCCAGCAAAACTAACATTAACGGTAGCATGGGATTCGAGCTTGTTTATATGCCTGAAATATCTTGGGCTATTAACCTCGAAAACCATGTTTTTGGAAAGGGTTGTAACTCCATGCCGATAACGGTTAAAGGAACCATGAATTCATCCACAATAACAGAAAGCTACAGCCCGCCGCTCGCTGTAAACACGCTTACCAAGAACTTGCCAGAGCCAAAGCAGCTGAATTTAATTGATGATTTATATCTGCCTATACATCTGGAGCTAGAAGCTGTTTCACTAAAATTGTTCAAATTGCAACATGTTCTTGATTACTGTATCAATATTGCCAGTTCAATTTCAAATGATGTTCCAGATTTTGCAGAGTTTAATCGGTATATTGATACTGTCAAGACCCGTAGCGCTATTATTCTGGCGATTGTTGCTGGGTTTTTCTTGTGCGTATTTTCTGCTACTTTTCTACATATGGCAACATCTATTCTGTTTTGGATTGGGCCCAAATCAAGATGGGAAGGCGTATCTCGTATCTCTTTCTTTATGGATTACATGGGCAGCTTTTTACATGGGCTCAAAGACGCATATGCTGGTCAACGTCCCATGGGCACTATGCTTTCCCTTAACATATACAGCATGGCTATAATGACCGGAATGGCGTTTAAGCCGTGGAGATGGCCACAGCTGGCTATTCAAAAGATAAAATACTATCGTCAACTGCATAACGTCGGTGATTCAAGCGAAGCCAAAGATGATAAGCAGCAGCTGGTTGACATACGCAACCATGTTGATGCGCAAGCATGGAACTGTCTAAGCAGCATATTGCTTCCTGCAGTATTAGCCATCACTATGCACAAGCTCTCAACAACCACTGCAAATTGGTGGTCTACTGAGTTTCTATCAGAGCTGTTCTCCACTTTTGCCTATGCGTTGCATTGGCTGGATTTCTGGCCACAAGTTGTGCTGAACTATCGTGCTCGCCGGGGTTCGTCTATTCCAGTCATAATTAGTTTTGGCAAGCTTGCTAGCGCAGTGTTTCTAGCCACAGCTATGTATTTGCTTGGTTATGACTATTTGCCTAGCTTTTGTGAGCTTCCGTGTATTGCTCAAGAAATTATTTTTATTGTCCAGTGGTTGAAGTACAAATAAATTGCAAGATTAATATTCTGTTCTAAGAATAATTGTGTGTCGTCACAAAGCGCATCAAAAGCGTTGCATTCGTAAAAACGCACAAATTATTCACTTGTTCACCACCTTTGCGAATAAAAAAAGTTTTAGCCTTCCTTTAATCCACCGCAGCACGCTTTGCATGCCAGCTTTTGCAAATAATTCCGCCTCCGAAAGAAAGAAGCAAAGGAGTTCTTCTTTAGTCAAGCTTGGTTGAGTAAACGCTCAAAGAACTGTGTGCTTTTTAGTTTTACGCAGCATGCTTCGCGTGAAAAAAAAAATAAAGTCTCTAGACAAGTGCAAGATGAGAGTAGTTTTTGTTGGCCAACATAAGCTATCCTCTAAGACAATCAAATGAGACCAGAGTGGAGCATATAAAAGGGCTTGCGTTTTCTTAAAAACGCAAAAAGTGTTGATTCCCAATAATTGTTTATAGTTCAACGACTTTGGAGATAATCCCACAAAATGGTTACATTATACATTTATCTATATGAGTCTATAGAAAATGCGCTTAATGGCGGTGAAAGAGAACTCACCAAGTATGAAAATATTGATAGGGATGCTATAGTAGAAAAGATAGTAGAGTTTAAAAGGGAAAACCCATCGTATGTATTGAATTCTGGGTATAGTACTGAAGATACTTGCCATATTAAGCTACTTGCAAGTAGTTGTTTTGTTGACGAAGAGATTGACCTGGATAGAGTAGCACCAGCCGCGTAAATAAGCTGACAATAGCAGCACATTTTTGGCTGCCTTGGAGTAATGCTTTTTTTATAATCAACAATAAACTGATAGTTAATGTATCTTTCACAGCCTCTATGCAAGTACTAGCGCTTTTTAGGTTTACAACTCACGTTAGCTCTGAGCTGCAATAGACCACTTTATAGCCCACACATTGAGTCAATTGAGCTGGTAGTTTGCTCATCTCACATATGGTAGAATCTCTGCTATACAAGCATACAGCTTATAATTTTTTTTGAAAGAACTCTCAAACACAAAGGCTAGACTTTTCCCTCCGTCCAAATAATTTTAGTTTGGGAGCTATGGCTACAAGGCTTTTATGCTGCCTTGCAAAGAAAAAGACCCCCCCCCCAAAAAGGGATCTTTTTATTTGACAGCTTTGGTTAGACAAATATTTAAAAAGCACATAGTTCTTTAAAATTTACCGCAGCATGCATGGCGTACAAAGTCTCCAAATATATGAAGAATAGAGCTGCTTTATCGATACGTCAAAGGGTATTAGTGGAATATAAAAGGGGCTGGTATTATCCGAAAAGCGCACAGACACAATACTTCTTTATTTTTCTAACAGGCGCTTAAAAATGGTGACGCTATATATTTACCTATTTGCAACTGAAGACGATTTAAGTGAAGGATGCAACAGAATCAGGCTTATTGAACACAATGATATTGACAGAAATTCTATAAGAGATGTAATATGTGCGTTTCAGGCTGAAAATCCATCGTATATGGTAGGCCATGGATATCGTACCGAGGATACTATTCATGTCAGACTTGTACAAGACGCCAGTCCAACATATCCTGACGATAATGCTGATATTTGGAATGCTGCACAAGCTGCATAGTTAAGTTGCAAACAAAAAAAAAAGCCAACTGTGTTGGCTTTATGGTAGTTTTGGAGTATTGCCTGACCAAAAGCAGCAGCCTGCAGAAATTAGCTTATGTAGTAGGCGTTATACAATATTCAGATGCAAGCCTTGGTACTTTAAGCTCTACAACTCTACATAAACGCGCTGGTTCTTTGGAATATATCAGAAGCAAGGCTTCCATAGTTTACTGGAATTTGGGCAGCATTTTTGTGGCATGTATTTTAATATAATATTATTTCTTTATCCACAAACAAAAAAAAAACTAAATCTTTGAAGAATGCCTTCTAATATTTAGAAGCAGCTATTGCATATTAGAATATTTCTACTAGCACATTTTAGCATTGCTAGCTCTATGCAACTTTTGTTTAAATTTTATAAAGAGTTCCCAAACAAACAAAAAAAAAAACCAGTCTTTTCCCATCTGTCCAAATAAGTTTAGTTTGGGGAATATGGCTTTATGCTGTCTTAAAAAAAGGAAAAAAAACAGAGCCTTTGGCAGTGTTGATTGGGTAAATGTGTAAAAAAAAAAGATATTTTATAACTTACGTTGCATACAAAAAAAGCCAAGTCAGTTTATTGTGCCTGTTGACTGGATTACAAACTATTCTATCCAATTTTTTTTTGCAAGATATAAAAGACTTTATTTCCATCTTTACCAATATATTCTCAAAGCAACCTAGATATGTTATGGTGATATATATCTAGCTTTTTTTTTTTTTACTAATGAGCAAGATGCAATTTTGGAGCAGAGAAATATCTTCCATTTTTTTTTTAAACAAATTATGTTTTGCGGCATTTGGCTATCAGCTCTTCAGTATACTGCCAAAGCCTATCTTGAGCCTGCTGGTCATTGGCGTTAGGATGGATGTCTCTAAGAGCCCCACGAGCATAAAACAAGCCGCGTTGGCCCTGAACCTCCGGGGACAAGGCCAAGTAGATGGAGGTAAGTGCACCCGTAAACACATCGTCCAGAATGAGCTTCTGTGCCATAATACCCACGCTCCCGCTGCTAACATGACGATGCAGCGGGGTGAAGACTGTCCCTGGATGCACCGCATTAACGGTAACCTGGGTGTTTTCTAGCATACGGGCCAGCTTTGTGGTAAACAGAAGGTTGGCCAATTTGGAAATGCCATAGTTCATCCAGTGGTGGTACTTGGAGTCTTGTTCGATCCGGGTGTAGTCGATTTCCGATTGCAGGAAGGAGGCGATCGAGGAGACCACGATGACGCGGGCGCCGTCAGGAGCACTCTTGAGTTGCTCCAAAAGCCCCATTGTCAGTAGAAAGTGGCCCACATGGTTGGTGCCAAACTGCATCTCGATGTTCTCGGCGGTTTTGGACAGTGGGCAGGCCATTACGCCGGCATTGTTTACCAAAACATCGACGCTTGTGCCACGAGACACAACATCCTTAACAAACGCATCGATGGAGGCAAAGGATGCCAGGTCAAGCTGCTTAAACTCAAACCTATCTAGCAAGCCGGTTTGGCGTTCAAGCTTTTGGATAGCTTCGGCACCCAGCCGGGGGTTTCTGCAGGCCAAGATAGTCCGGTATCCTGCCCGCCCCAGCGCCTTGGCGGTCTCATAGCCGATGCCACTGTTGGCTCCGGTAACTATAGCCAGCTTCTGCTCAGACACCAAGCCAGTTCTGTGAGCATCCAGGATTATCCGATCGATGCGGCTTCGTGAGGATGGCTGGGAGACATCTAGCTTGTTGAGCACGCCAAAGATAAAGTCTCCGGCCCAGACGATCGGGAACCCGTAGAACTGCAAGAAGGATGGGAGACGCAGGGTGCGGTTGGATGCTGCTGCTTGGAACCAGTTTATCAGGGCTGCCAGTGTCATAATCAAACGCGAGTAGATGCGCAAAAGAGTTTGCTTTTGAAAATATAAAAGAAAGCCGATAAGAACCAACAAGAGCCCACAGCGTGTGTTCGAATCGCAACGACCAAATATATTCCATGGATCGACAACAGGCTTGTAATTCGACTTGCAGCTTTGGTAGGACATTTTCTTCTTAGACGATCTTTCCGATTTTGAAGCATATGAAAACGATGATTATTATTTTTTAGTAGCAATAGCAAAAGAGCAAGACTATGGGGGGGGAGTCGAGCTTTATTGGTCTAGAACCGTCATTGTTTAAAAGGATCAAAATTAGCAAAGTTGCCACTTTGGATATTAGCAGACTGTTGCTGCTGAAAGCTGGTGGACTTGGACGCACTAAACGCCGTGCTGAAGTGCGCAAATGGATCTTCAGCAGACTGCGAAGACATGGCAAACTGATTCGTACTATTCGCAGAGAATGCCGCTTGCTGCACAGTTGGCTGCGTAGAGTCCATATACATGGTCTGGCGCTGCGTGAACGGATTATACGTGGGTTGCTGCAGGTTCATTTGTGCCATTTGGCTGACCATTAGTGCCTGCTGATTTGATTCCTGTGTCGGAAACATGGATTGGCGGAATGGATTGTTTGCAGCCACCGCCGTGCTCCCAACGGTGCCCTGTGTTGTGCTCGGTGGCATTTGTTCAAGCGGCATAGGTTGGCTGGGACTGGCAAATGCGTTGTTTACACTGCCCATCGCCGGGTTAGAAGCAGCGCTGAAGGAAGCAGGCGAGAAGGCATTAAAAGGCTGCATTGTGGCTGCTGCTTGCGCAGGCGCTATTGATGCAAATGGCGTAGCAGACAGTTGCTGCTGCTGCTGCTGCTGCATGATTGCCGTAGACGTATCTGACGGGCCGGGGCTTGCTGCAGCAAACGGGTTGCTCAGCGCCAGGAACATGGAGTCAATATCAGTTACCGCGGCGGGCTGCTGCTGCAGCAGCACCATATTGGCAGCATTCATACTCGCAGCTGCCGTATGACCAGTCTGCTGCTGCTGCTGCTGCTGCTGCTGCTGCTGCTGCTGTGGCGGCGGGTTGGCTGAGATCTCGGTAGTTTCCTCATCAATACTGGAGAAAAAATCAATAAAGTTGATCTCCTTTGCAGGCGCAGCGCTCTTAGTGGTGTCAGGATCGGTGGCTGCGCTGGTCGGCTGATCAAGCGTAGAGGTGCTGGCGATAGCTGAGGGCTTTGCGGGCTTGCGGGACGTTCCGGACTGAGGCGGAGAGCCGCTCAGCAGCTCCGGCTTGAGCCGCAAACCATAGTCGGGCTTGGGCCGCCCATTGGGGCCCAGCGTTGCACTATTCGCTCGTGGCGTATCTTTTTTGGGCACCGACTTCATTGCGCTCACGGTGCTTTTCCGCTCATCCAAAGGCATGTTCATAAAGTCCTCCAGCGCCCTTGACAGCGACAGCGGCGCATGGTTGAGGTTGGGAATAGTGAAGCCGAAAATGGCCTCGAACTGCCGAGCAATCTTAAGATACTCGGCGGTGCGGTCCGTCAGCTTGACAAACCTTTTGTACAGATCCAAAGCTCGTCGCATATCCTCGTCGCGCATCTCAAAGTACACCTTGAGCATCTTCATCACGCCAAAGTTCATCACCTGGAATAGCTTCAGCATGTCCCGCAGGCAGTACCGGAACGCCGAAAACGTCGTTTCGTTGTCTAGCGTGTCGGAGTCGAATCGGTTCTTCAGAACCGAGTGCAGCTGCTTCTGCACCGTCGACACTTCGAGCAGCATGAATTTGATGTCGGTAGGCTGCTTCATGAATATCTGGGAGCCCGCAGGCGTGCGCTGCGTTACGTGGTCGATGCGGATGGCCTTGAATGCCAGGACTTTGTCGTTGAGGTAGGCGGCGTACGTGCGGACGTTTTTGCTCTGCTCGAATTCCGAGACGCCCTTGGTTCCGTGCCGGTCGCGGAATCTGTGCATGTCCAGCGAGTTGGGGCGGCGGATAAGATAGTCGTATATGGCCGGCCCATTGCCCTCGTGCATGAGAATGTGGACGACAATGAGGGCTTTGAAGGATATCACCCAGTTGGCTTCGGAAAACCTGTCCTGGACGAGCATAAACAGGTCCTCCATTGACCCGCCCGACAGGGTCATCTGAATGAGCGTGTCGACATGCTTCTGCTTGGGATGCACTGCATCCTTGCGAGTGGCCTTGTGAAGCGCCTTTTCCATTTGTGAAAACAATGCAAAAAGAGAGAAGCCTTTACAAGCAGGGCTAAACAGCGAAAGGAAAAAAAAAAAAAAAAAGTAACAGAACTTTAGATTAAAGGAGAATTAGCATATCAAAAACTCTAATGGGCAGGCATATCCTTAACGTGCTTGCAGGCCTGGCACACGGAGATATGCTGCGGCTCTGTAGAGGCGCCGCCAGCCGGGGCAACAGCAAAGTCAATGAACCGGTCGTTCCCGCAGTGCGAGCACGCCTGCGCGGCAGATCCCGACTCGGCAATGGCTGCCAGCGGGCTGTTGGCAGCTCGCGGCCGCACGCTTTTTGTGTCTGCTGGGCCCGTGCTGGGGGGCCCCGAAAACGTCGCCGCGGCCTGGCGCTTCTGCGACATGCGGCGGCCCAGCCGGTTCCAGAACGACGGGTGCTGGGCAAGCGGGGCCGGCTGGGCCTGCTCGGCGGAGCGGTCGGGCGCCATCCGGTACGTGTCCAGGTCGCTGGCGTCCGGCAGCGCGTGCTTGTCGCCGGTGAGCACGCGGCTGAGCGAGTTCACGCTTTCCTTGGCCTTGACCAGGGACGCGTGCGACTGGCTCCGGCTGGGCGGGCCGGACCTCCGCACGTTGATGTCCTTGCGGAACACGCGGATGCAGCCCTGCGTGTCGGCCGACACGATGATGGCGGTCATGTCCTCGACGGCATCGAGGTCGCCGGGGGACGAGGGAGCCTGGACGCCCCCGCCAAACGTGGCATTGGCGTGGGCAGCCAGCGTGTTTTCGACGTCGCCGTTGGGCTTGGTGCGGCGCAGCTTGCGCCGGGACAGGATCGGGTCGTCGTGGTCGGCCAGGTACTGCAGCGTGGCGGCCGGAGCAAACAGCGCCTGGGACACCGCCGCATCGTGCGCCGGGAAGTACTCGTAGATGGACTTCTCCTCCACCCTGCCATCCAGGCTCTCCCACTCCTCGGCGGGCGGGGCGCTGGCGGCTTCCTTTTGCTCGTAGTGGTGACGTCGGCGGCTGAACAGGGAGGCCAGCAGCGGCTGCTTCTCGGACCGCACGGAGCGCGGGCGCTCGCCGGCTGCGTGGCCGGCCCGGCGGATGTGGTCGCTGCTGGGGTGCGTGGCGACGGTGGCGGCGTTGTCCTGCGCCGCCGGCCACACGTACACGTTGTGGTCCTCGGAGCCCGACACAATGTAGCGCCCGTCCGAGCTGAACCGCGCGTACGCCTGGCTCGACGCGTTCGCGTGGCCCTTGTACTTGCGGTCCAGGTCGCGCTTGGCCGGCAGGAACATGCGCAGCCGCGAGTCGTTGCTGGAGACCAGCAGCCGCGGGCTGTGCAGCAGCGCCTCGTGCTGCGCAGGGCCAAGCAGCCGGGCCAGCAGCGCCGGCGGCGCCTGGCCGGTGGGCGCGTACGCAAAGCCGGTGATCTTGCTGCCCTTGGAGTTGCGGCCGCGCGAGGAGCGCGCGTGCATGCGGCCCAGCACCGCCAGCCCGTCGGTCGAGTAGAACACGCACATGCCGCGGTACGTGCCGGCCACGATGCGGTCGCCGCGCGCGCTGGTGAAGGCCACCGACGTCACCATCTGGCCCTCGGGCAGCCGCGTCCAGTGGCGCACGCGCCGCGCCGGAATGTCCCACAGGCGCAGGCGGCAGTCCAGCGACCCCGAAATGAACAGCCGGTCGTCGCGCGGGTTGAAGGCCACCGACGTGACGATGTCGCGGTGGCGGAACGTGCACAGGCACTCGGGCCGGTGCGGGTGCCACAGGCGGACCGTGCGGTCGGCCGACGCCGACAGCAGAAACCCGTTTTTGGACCACGACAGCGCCAGCACGTCGGCCGAGTGCCCCACGTACGAGCGGAACGGCACCGGCTCCAGCAGCTCGTACGCGTGCATGGGGTGCAGCTGCGCCGTGGCGGCCGGCGGCTGGCCGGCGCCCTGCGCGGGGCCCGGCGCCGGGACCTGCGCCGCCGACGAGGCCGGTGACGTCACCACGTCCTGGTCTGCGGGCAGGGGGCCCCGGGCGCAGCGCGCGCCAGGCTGCCCGACCGAGAACGAGCGCAGGTGCTTGCCCCTGGCAATAGGCGCGGTGTTTGCAAAGGGCATGATGTCCTCGCGCGCCGGCTTCTGGCGCGCGTGCGCAGGGCTGGCCGGCGAGGGCACGCTGGCTGCTGACAGCGGCGACTCGGAGCGCCGCTCGGCCTGCTCCCGCGCAAACGGCGCGATGCGCCAGACGCGCACCACGCCGTCCTGGCCGCCGGCCGCCAGGTACCTGCCGCACACGCTGAACTCCATCGCCCAGACGGCGTGCATCTGGGGCGCCGGGCCGGGCGCCGGGCCGGGCGCCTTGCTGCCGGCCTCGTCGTAGACCGCGGGCGTGAGCTCCTGCGCCAGAAACAGCCGCCAGAGCACCCGCCGCTTGACGCGCTTGGCGCGCGGCGTGATGAAGCGCCACGGCTCCACCGCGCGCTGCTTGGCGTCCGAGCGCTGCGTGTTGGCCGCTGCCTGGTAAAACTGAGCCAGCTCTGCTTCACAGGCGCCGTCGGCCGCATCGTCGTTGTCGTTGTCGTTGTCGTTGTCGCTGCTGCTGCCGCTGCCGCCGCCGCCGCCGCCGCCGCTGCTGCTGCTGCTGCTGCCGTCGCTGCTGTTGTGTGCTGATAGCCGCGCTTCCGAAGCCGACGGATGCGAGCGGCTCCTGCGCGCCGTCGGCGGCGCGTCCAGCTGCGGCGCCTTGCTGATGCGCCGGACGTAGCGGCGCTTCTCCTCGGAGCCGGGCCCGAACCGCCGCCCGGTGCGCTGCGACACGTTGCGGGCAATCGGGTCGTTGTGCGCGGCCTGCTGGTACTCGGCGCTGCTGCTGTGCAGGGCCGGGTCCGGGGTCGGGAAGCGCAGCATGCGTGTCAGCGACGGCTTGGTGGGCGTGGGCGGCCGGTTGCTTTCTGGGTTGTCGGCATTGGCGTCGGCCAGGCTGTGCTCGTCGACGTCGGCGGCCACAGACGTGCCGGCCGAGGGCGGCTGCAGATCTATCGCCTCCATTTGCGCTCCGGAGCTGTGGCCCGAGTCCGAAGTCTCCTGCGGGCTGCTGTGCTGCCTGCCGCCCGTGCCCAGCGGATTGACGTAGCTGACGATGTTGTACATGCCGCCCACCACGTTGGCCAGCCCGCCGCTGACCGTTTCGGCCACGCCGCCGCGCATAATTTGGCTTACCGAGATCTGCCGCTTGGACTTTTGCGGGTGTGTTCGGAACGCCCCCGGCAGCTCAACCGCGGGCGTTTTGCCCGTGCTGTCCGACGGCGACGACGATGACGTACGCGTTTGGCTTGCCATCTCTTGAACTCCTAGTACCCGCGCCCTTATTATTTCTAGGTCCGTGGTATGCAGGGAGAATGGAAATTACCAGATAAATAAATTGAGGAAATAAAAAAAAAAAGCTGCTTCCAGCCCAAAAAAAAAATAACGGCTTCCAGGCCTAACCCAATCTGCAAAAAGGCATCATTGAAATTTCCACCCCCCTATAGCTCTCGGAGCCGAGACAGGAGCGCTCTTGGCTGTTTTTGAAAGCGTAAACAAACACCTTTAGCTGGCAGATCGAGTGGAATGTCTGGGGTTTAGAGTTGCAATCTGCGTATAAGAGCGCTATAGTGAGCGCGCATCCTGTAGCATTAGTCAAGCAGGATAGATGTAGCTCACGAAATAAAGGTGTGGCACCTCCCCAAGGAACCAAACCAACAAAACTTTTGTCCCTTTTGCATAAAAACTTCTCCCTCTTTTTTACTATAAACACAGCATAATGAACTTTGACAGTTACGAAGACACGAATGCGCTAAAGCACCGCTTGGCAGAGACAACCACTCAGCTGGAAGCAGCAGCCCATATGGGCCTGGAGCTAGTCCAGCAAAACCACACCCTGCAGCAGCGGCTCGACCTCCTACAGGCGGCCTACGAAGATGTGCATGAGCGGCTAAACATGATGGAGCGCGACCGCAGATGGATGCACGAGCAGTCTCTTCGCGTGGACCAGACACGGGCATCTATAAACGAGCTGGTCGTGCAAGTGGACGGCTCTCGGGGGAGGCAGCAGAGCGTCGAGGCAAAGTGCCAGAAAATGGAGTCTTTATTGAGCAAGCTAAAGGAAGACTATGACGTGGTGTTGCAGAATATGGAACAGTACGCAGGAGTAAAAAGGTCGATGGCCCAGGTCTCTGCTCTGCAAAAGATCACCGACGATGCCCGGGAGCAAATGCGCGAGGCTTCAGGCAGGCTGGACCGGATGGAGGCAGAGGGCCAGGAGAGACAGGCGCGTCTTTATGGGCAGATGGCAGAGATCTCCCGCCAGCTCGGGGAGGTAGAAAGGCAGATGTCTCGGCAGCTGCAGGGCCAGCAGGAGGCCCAGGAGCAAGCCCGCATGCTAGCATCCAAGCAGGCTGAGCTGGAGCAGTCGTTCAAGGCGCTGGCGACCGACTGCACATCGATGCTCAATGAGCACGAGCAGGCGATTCGCCTGCTTTCTGAGCCACCTCTGTTGCACCTGCCTGCAAGCCACTTTGCCATGCAGACTCCCGAATCGGGCTCGCGGCTGGACCCTGTGGGCAAAGCAGCCGGGGGGCTGGAGCAGACGCCGGTGGGCCGGTGGCCGCAGCAGAAGCAAAGGGCGCTGTACGGGCAGCCCAAGGCCGAGTATCTAGACGATATATTCGGCACAGACCACCAGACACAGCTGCCCACCTCGCCCATTTCCACCGCCAGCAACATTGGCCCGCACTTTTCTCCCCTGGTCACTGGCAAGGCTGCATCGGTGATCGGCAGCTCGTATTCAGCAGACCGGCCACCAAGACGGCCCACGCGGCCGCGAGTAAGCAGCTTTTCTCGCATGGACGAGCAAACATATGGCAGCAGCCTGGCATCTCCGTCCCGAATATCCATAAAGTGCAGTGGCATAATCTCGCCTACTGCCCATGTGGGGGTGGGCTGGGGCAAGTACTGGGAGGCTCGCAAGCAAGTGCAGTTTGACTTGCAATCCAGGCTGGGCTTGGCCCGAACTGCAAACTGTTCCATTTCAACCGACATCAACAAGGCCGACTAAATCCTTTCCCATAATTCCATAGCTTCATCTTCTGTTATTTCAACATGTTCTTTGCCCTCTATGTTTGGGTTGGCTACTTCAGGAAGATGAAATATTAGCTTGGTTGAGTTTCCTTCCTCCGTAGCACTTTTGTATTCAGATACCATCTTTATTAACACATTTGTGGGTATTCTGCTAGCATTTTCTTTTGGCACTTTCCAAACACGCACATGTTCCGAATCAACAAACAGAACCTCGATAGAAGGCATTTTTTTTCCCAAAAGATAGAGAGAAAGAGAGAGAGAGAGAGAGAGAGAGAGGAGTTCCATCCTTTTTATATAGCACAAAAGAATATTCCCACGAAAATTCTATAAAAAGAACATTTTCTTTTCCCACTATGTATTAGCTAAGCATTCGACAGAATCTATGGTGCCCACATGCTCAAAGCCAAGCTTTTCATAAAACGTATTCTGCTCCTCAGCTTCCAAATAAACCCTAGTGCCCACGCTTAACCGACTTATCGAGTGGGTTAAAAGATCAGTGGCGAGCCCCCGCCTTCTATACTCTGGCCTAGTGCCGATGACCTGTACCCAGGCCAGATCCTTGGCTCTCTCGGCCCACTCAAACAAGACCACAAAGGCCAAAATCTCCTCCACCACATAGATGGTAAATAACGGGGACTCCATCTGCCTCCTCAGCTTGTCCCCAACCCACTCCTGCTCGCTGTAGTTGAAACTACTCGCGGCGCACTCAGCTAGTTGCTCCAAATCACCTGTTCGTGCTAGTCTAATGCTGCTGGATGGCTTCCTATGCTTCCACCCCTCAGTTACTAGCAGCCGCATCACTTTGTCCTTGGCAGGCTGTACGGAGAACCCTTGGGACTGGAACTGCTGGACTATGGAGGAGGTTGCAGTGGGTTCTTTGAGCGTGCAGTCTATTATGCATCGTGGGATGGCTGGCTGGTAGGTGGTGGCGACGATGTTGGCTAGGTTTGCTGGTGGATCCGCTAGCACCCCGTTACAGTCCCAGGGATACTCCAGGTGGCAGAATGTCAGAAGAACGTGGTTGCCATCCCGGTACCTGCTGTTCGTGGGGGTCTGGAACATCCGACCAAACACAAAGCTGTCCGTGGTATCGGCTATCTCCCGTATTGCTGAGCTATGAAGAAACCGACTTTCTGCATACCATACCGGAAGAACACTACGCGACCTGTGAACCATTTTTTTTTAGTAAGATAAGAAGAATAAAAAAACTGTGTGAAATGCCTAATCCCAGAAGGAAAAAAACATACGATAAACTTAATCTGTATTACTGCCTGTAGCTTCCTCGGCATCTGCCATTGATAGGTCCTGTTGCGACTCGCTCAGGGGCTCCAGTTCAATCTCCTCAGCGCGATCGGATTTAGGCCTACGGCCGGCTGTCCGGTTACGTCCCGGATCCGTGCGGTTCACCGCCTCCACCAGCAACTCATGCACATGGTCATTGGCCACGTTCACGAGCCCGCCTGCCGCTCGCACTACGGGGCCCCATAGCCGCAAGTTATGCAACACGAATACTGTGCCTGCTAGCAGCGCCGTTAGCACCAGATACAGCGGATTAAACAAAATCGCCATCGCCTCATTCCACCCCAAAACCACCAGCAGCGCCATCACCCAGATGGGCACTTGGTTCTGTGTCGTCACCATCGCCCGCTTGGCCTCCAGGTACAGCGCATCCGCCTCCCGGCCAAACCTTTTGTTCAGCTCCCGTAGCCGTGAGCCCGAAATCAACGTCATAGAGCGTTCTACGTCAAATCCCGCCGGGAAATACGTGCCAATGCCTGAAGATATCGGCTGTGGCAGGGTTTTAGATGCGCTGATGTCGATGCGGCTGAATTGCGGCAGCAGAGCTTGGGCTGCATTGCGGGCTACCGAAAACTGCGCGTCAATGTCGTCTGACGGCCGCCATACACGTGGCAGGCCGTTCTCGTCATAGCGGAAGCGGTCTTCCAGAGCAGTACGCAGTTTTAGCAGCACCATCTGGTCGGCCACCTCTTCTTTGAGTCCGCTTACCATGTCTTCCCACAGCCCGCGATGCAGCTTGCGCTGCAGCTTGATGCGCTGCTCGCTATCGCCAACCTCCGCCATATCCATGCGTCGCTGCAGCTGATCTTCGGCTTGTGCGTTTGCTGCGTCAAAGCCCTCCATGACGCCCGCCCACATGCCATCGTCTGGGTTGTTGAGCCGGTCCGATATGACCTCGCTGAGCATGTCCTGCGCATGGCGGCGTAGCTGCTCCAGCGCCCGCTCCATCTCTGCCTGGCGCAGCTTGGCTGTAGTTGTATCCAGCATCCCCTTGAGCTGCTTGACCTCTGCATCCAGCGTCCAACCGGCTTCCTCAATAGTCAGGCTGTCCACTATCTCGCTAAACCACTTGGTTACCCGTTTACGCACTGCTCCTACCACTGCCGAAAAGCTGTTTCCCGCATCCATAGCTCCTTCTAGCGATACACGGTCTGCTGCCTCTTCCAAGGCCTTGTGGCTTTCGCTAGCAAACTTTTCTGCTGCCTGCGATAGCGCATTCTTCACCTGGTTCAGTGCCAGCGACTGCAGCTCGCCATCTATGGTCTGTACAAATGCCATACGCTTCTTCTTATACACTTCTGCATGGTATCTGGCTGCTTGCTCGTCAAAGGCAGCTATGGCCTGTTTGCGTGCTGCCAGTGCGGTAGCTCCTAGCTCATGCACAATCTCACCTTCGCGCACTCGCGGCCGCAGGGCTTCAATCGAGGCTCGAAACGGCGTCAATGCTGCTGCAGCTATCTCATCGCAGCGGTACTGTGCGAGCAGCTCTTGCTGTGTGGGAAGGTCAAGGTCCTTATTGCTAACTACCTTATCCCAGACTGCCTCAGCATAGTGAGGAAATCCGTCTGCGGGCACTCGCCGCTTATACTCGGGGCGGAACACATAATCGTCCGCTTTATGGTCCACAAACTGCGAGCGCAACGCCAACGCTGCCTTTTCAAAGTTCTCCGGCTGCAAGACCTTGTGCGGAAGCGACGAGAATTTCAAGTCAAAATAGTCCTTGAGCTGGGCATTTTCCAGGCCCTCGGGCTTATTCAGGCCATCCCAGATCCGATCCATGTCGTTGTGCAAGGTTGCTGCCAGGTTTTCCAGCGGCGTTGAGCTGGCATGGTCGCGAATAACGAAATACAGCAGGGTTTTGCTCTTTTGCTGCCCACCAAACAGCTGCAGATTTACTTCCATAACCGTCTTTAGCAACCCCATGTTGGCACCGTTGTAAAGCCCCACCATCGTCTCCCACATGTTGACCAGAAGCACTTCAGATACGGCTAGCGAAAACAGCGCGCTCTTGCGCTCAAAGTCCTGGTTCTCTCCTCGCTCCCGGCCATCGGTTCCTTCCACATCCATAATTAGCACCGGCATGGAGTCGGTTCCGCGGTCTGCCCAGATCCCACGTGTCGTTTGCTGCCGCTGCCCCTCGTCCATCACGTCAAACCGTGTGCCAAACAAGCGGTTCAATAGTGTGCCTATTATGCCTTTAATACATGTTGCTTTTGATACCTGCATGCACAAGTGTTTTCTGGTTTCTTACTTTTGCCTGTGCTCTGAGAGCCAAATACAGCTACGACGTCATAGTTGAATCCAGCGTCGGCCAAGTTCCACCTTTGCTTCATAAACATAGGCAGCTCTTCTCTATCAAATGGTGGCAAATTTAGTATGTATGATTTTGTGCTTGTGTAGTAATTGGCACTTACGAAAACCGCTGCTCATCGTCTATCAACTGCAAGCGTGTTAATTGGCGACCATTCGTTTTAGAACTCATGCTGGGAACTGTGGCTCTGTGTTTCCCATACATATCGGGCACCTGCTGGTTATCGGTAGTGGCCATAAAGCGGTACAGCTAGTAGCGAAATGAAGGAAATATAAAGTCGAATGATTGAGAAAATAAAGGTGTTTTTTTTTTTGATCGGGGAGAGAAAATGTGTGGCAAAGCCCAGGTTTCAAAAATACCTAATATCACTCACCTCGTGATTGGTCAAGCGCGCATCACGTTTTTTATATATTTAAAAGAGCCTTTTCCACCTGAAGAGGGTCTTTTAAACGAACGAAAGGCTTCTATTCTTTATTAAAAAATATGTATTTTAACAACTTGGTTGAGGATATCCTGGTGCTGGTTCTTGAACACAGTATTGATGAAAGTGAACTGGACATTGGAGCATGGAAACGGAAGCTAGAGCTGCTTCAAGTATGCTCTCAATGGCGAAAGCTGCTTGTGCCCAAAGTGTATGCGGATGTGGTGGTAAGAGTTGGCACCGAAGACAGTAGAAGGGGTCGGTACTGGCTAATGGAAAATTGGAACAATGGCTATCTGAACATAGTGTTTACTAATGCCAACCTAATGACCAGCAATCAGCTGCAGCACATGGCTAGAAGGCTGCTTATATATCCAACATGCATTTACAACAATGTGTATGGTGTTGATGAAGTACTTGGGTTGCTAGGCATGTATAGCCAAGTATGGCCAACTATAAATACTATTTTAATTCTTATAGGTCGTAAGAAGATTACTGTAAACACGCCTATATTCACATTTGACACGTTTGGTGGGCTGGCAAAGGAGGTGGCAGACAATATGTTTAGGATGTTCCCACTGGCGAAGCGGCTTTGCTTGACTAACAAAAGCAGCTCGTTTAATGGAGATTATATGTTCAAGAAAATTGTGCAAAGCTATAGTGAACAGGTTAGCTGGCTGGTAACAGACAGGGAACTTTTAAAAAATATAGTCGAGTTCCCTGCTCATTTGACGCATCTGAACATACCGATGACGCATAAGCCGACTAGATATATGCCCAAGATATATGCTGCCTCATTGAAATTCCTTCGGCTGACTGAAGTTCCACAAAATTATCGTTGGAAATGCTTTATTGGCGCTGATTCCAATGGTAGCATTTGCTTTTCCAATTTGAAAGTACTGGAAATCACTTATTCCATTGCTTTCAATGCACCTATGGTTAAGAGAAAATGCAGGCACCATCAACGCCCCATAAAGTTTTTTAGTCTGCAGCGATTAAGTATTGAGGGGCGCTTTGGGCATTGCTGTATTTTGGAATGTAGCAAGTTCTTTGGACCCTTGAATGATCTGAGAGTTGCAGGACCAGCATCCAATATAAATGTTTTGTCAGAGAATATGCTGCAAACTAGCAGTATTACGCTGGCAATCGATGAAAGGAGCGGGCTAACAGATGCCAGACTAATGTCAATACTGAATGGCATTGGCAAACGAAGCAATGCACAAATAAGCAACATTTATGCTAAACGAAACGATATATTTATTGACCCAGTGCAACTGCTATACTTTAGTTTAACTAACCTGGTAATCCACGCACCGACTGATGCTCGGCAACTATTAGTGTATCTGGAAAAGTTTCCTTGCTTGGAACGAGTGGGCTTAAAGTCTGTGACATTTAGGCATATCCACAAGGATGCACTGCTGGTGCGATCAGGCACATTTATAGATCAGCCATTGGAGCCACTGGATGCCCGAGTCCACAGCATATACTTGAAGTTCAACTACTATGGCGAATCAGCGCAAAATGTTGATGCGTTTCTGGCATACTTGCTTTTGAGAACGACTAGGATGCGGCAGTTTGCTGCCGACGCAGATGCACTCAATAATGTTGGCCACATTATTGATGACTATATGCCTTTTTACCGGCATTTGCAAGATATAAAATTAATTAATGTTAATTGTATTTTGCCGGGAGAGTTCTTGCTTTAATTTTAGAGGGAGGGTGAAATAGCGGGTGTGATCTATAGTTGTAGCTATTAGTACCAGAAGCCTTTATTGAAACTAAGGAGGGATCCAAACGAGCTATTGAATTAAAATAAAGATTACGCAGCAAGTTCCTGCTCTTTCTCGGCATATTGCTCGTCATTATCGACGGTGATGGCCTGATCTTCGGAATGGTCCTTGATCCGCCAGATGACATAGAGCATGGGTGGCAACGAGCATCCGAAAAGCGCCCAGTTGGCAATGAGCTGGTTTAATTTTGGGATTTTGATATCCAGTTGCCAGGCGATGGCAGCGCCAAACGACTGCATGCCCTTGTAGAAACCGGCGTAGCGAGACAGCTTCTGGTTGTTGTTGGTCAGAGCACCGATGATCCAGTAGGCTAGCGACTGGTACAGGGCATCACCCAGACCGCACAAAAAGTACAGAATGATGGGGCCACCCACGCGCTTGGAGTCCTTGAAGTCCAGACGGCCGTCTTCGGGGAGGCCATCGGGGTACTTGAGATGCAGGGCCAGCGAGCCACCCCAGATGGAGTTGAACACGCAGAAAACCACAACAAACGCGATAAAGCCACGGACCTTGCGGCTATACCGCTTCCAGTCCAGAAGCAGGGAGATCAGATAGGCGCCGATCATCTGAGCGCCCCAGTAGAAGATGTTGTTGAAGCCACGGGTACGGATGTTGAACAGAGCACCGTTAATGTTGTTGAACTGGTAGGTGTAGAAGAAGTTCGACGTGAAGCACATCGGCAGCAGGCCAAGCATCATCGGGTCGATAAACAGCTTGAGGATGCCCAGGGCCTCCTTGGAGACATCAGTGTACTTGACCAGGACCACGGAAGTGCCATCGCTACGGGTAACCTTGGCGGGAGGTGCCAGCACCAAGCCAAGCATTGCACCCAGGCACTCGAGAACCACAAACGCAATGTACACGCCGTCAGACAGCGAGTTCTTCTGCGAGTGGTAGTTGGTGGCCAGCAGCAGCACACCGCCCAAAACGCCGCCCAGATTAAAGATGACCCAAAAAATGGCAATGTATGTGCCTTTTTCTTTTTCGCGAGGATACGAAACCATGATCATTCCCTGTGCCGCCCACAGAATGCCGGCGCCCACGCCCAGGAGCGCTCCCGAGGCAATGGTGAATGAGCCGTCTTTTTCGTTGTGGTTGAGGTAGATGTAGGAGGCAGAGTAGAGCGCATACATGAAGCCCGAGCAGAAGATGGTCCAGCGGACACCGCAGTAGTTGACAATGGCACCGCCAAGCACGCCGAATACCACAAAGGTACTGTAGAGCGCCGTGTTGGCGTTGTTACTGGCTGTCGGGTCGAGCTGTCCTCCGCCGCCCATGCCGTTGACGGCATTGAACATACCCGGGCAGAGGAAGCATACGAAGCCGACCAGGATGATCTGCGTCAGCGCGCTATAGTAGCGAAACTTCATGCTAAACTATAAAGAATAAATGTGGAATAACAAAGAGATGTTGCTACAGAATTATTAGAAAAATATCAAAGAATATCGCAATACCAAAAGAATTATAGAATTGCAGGAGCGAGATCTCTAGGTATTTATACAAAAAAAGAATAAGCCGTTCATTGACGTGCACGAGTTCATCCAACTTTTGCTCTCTACCTTGAGTGGGAAAAAAGTGCTTTTTGTTCCGTCAAATTATCCATTTGGGCGCGCATGTGCTTGCAAAAGAAAGATTCTACTTGCAAATCGCGCGCACAATAAGCTAGTAGCCAACCAGCAGACTACAGTGTTTCTCAAGAGTGTGCTTAACCTCAGAAATTTATAGATCGACTCCAGCACTCAGCAAATCAGCTGCCTCAGAGCGTCGATCCGTCACAATTATTCGGCCCGGTCTTACATGTCCCCTTGCTCACCACGGGCAGATTTTATTGCCCACCTGATGCACCGCTTTTCATGTGGGACAAGAAAGAACAATGGCATTTGGGCGTACCCCACCAAAAAATTAGTCCATTCACTCTTCTCAAGAATGCATGGCTTACAGAGACACCTTTACTTGGCGTAAAGCGGTGTTCTATGGCCAGTGTCTAAAATCTTTTCCCTCTGCTGATAATCTTACAAAAAGGAGGAGGATTTTCTGCATAGATGCAATAAAAAAGCAAGTGCTTATTCGCTGTCCTTCTATCAACCACATTTGGCAAAAAAAGATGTTCATGTCATGTGGAGTATCTGAAAAATGGCTGCACAATCTCCACATTTGCATTCATAGAGTGCAGAAGCTCATGTGGCAAGAGCTTTTAATTTGGGTTTGTACTCCAGGTCATAACCGCGTATGATAAATTGCAACACTATTGTCTAGATATTTGCATTTCATATATGCTGTCTTTCACCAAATGAAACGATGTCAAGATTTACACTTGCAGGCCAATGCACTTTTTTTTTGTTGAAATCGGTGTCGCCTCCGAAAAATTCTCCTTCTCTTGCAATTGGCTACCTCATACAGAGATGTGCATAAAAGATGGATTTGCCTCTCATTTCGCCTCCGCGAATATGCCCGTGAATTCTTTCTAGAAAAATGTGCGCCTTTTGGTATTCCCGAGCCCATGTGAACGCGCTTACTTTTTCGGGCTCTGTCGATCTCCTACCTCGTTTACTGCCAAATGTACAATCAACAGCAAAAAATTGGCCGTTTATTATCATATTCCCGGACAATTTCATGGAGATAAGCCAAGCTCTCGCATCGATTACTCGGTAACTAAATCTAATGTCCAGTGATAGATCAGTGTAAATCACGAGGGATGGCTTTCACGCATGTTGTTTTTCTTTTTTTCCGCTTGCTTCTTATTTGTTCTTGGCACAAGGAGAACTATATTTTCATCGCATTTCAAGAGAGATAAACATGGTACAGGTCAAGGAATTTAGGATTAGAAACAACTGTACGGTTGAGGAGTACCGGATTGCCCAGTTGTTTTCGGTAGCCAAAATGTCGCTCAACGAGACTGGTGATGGTGAGGGTGTTGAGGTCATCAAGAATGAACCTTACGATAACGAATTGGGCAAGGGCCAGTACACATACAAGATTTACCATCTTGCTAGGTAATTACCAACTTTTTGGAAAAAGCTCATCTTGCTATATACATCCTTATACAATTTCTTGTTGTAGCCGTGCTCCAGCAGTTGTTCGTACACTTGCTCCCAAAGACGCACTAGAGCTTCATGAAGAGGCATGGAACGGGTATCCGTCATGCAGGACTGGTAAGTGCCAAAAGCATGGTTTAAGTGTAACTTTTAGCACTTATGAGACACGCTGTAGTAACTACATCGCCGTGGATGAAGGACGGATTCAAGATGGTAACCGAAACGATGCATTTGGCGGACCGTGGAGATACCGAGAATGCGCTCAACGTGTCGCAAGAGGTACTGGATCAGCGTGAGGTCGTATATCTGGATGTGGCAGACGACAGTGAGGTGCCCAAGTCGGCATGCAAACCGGAAGAGGACCCCAAACAGTACAAGTCCAAGAAGACCGGACGCGGACCGCTCAAGGGAGACTGGGCAAAGACCTGTGACCCAGTCATGACCTGCTACAAGCTGGTAACAGTGGAGTTCAAGTGGTGGGGCTTTCAGACAGTCGTAGAGGCGCTGATCATGTCATATACACGCAAGGCAATGCTCTTGATGCACCGCCAGTTGTTCTGCGATACCGATGAGTGGCATGGAATGACCATCGATGAGTTGCGTGAACTGGAGGACAAGACCGCCAAGGATTTGCTCGAGAAACGTCACAAGCAATTGGAAAACAAAACTGACTTTAGCTGAATTTTTTCTTTATTTTAGATACATGTGACTTTATGAAACCCACAATAAGAAGTATAATGGCAAAACTACAAGTATTAATGAGAGAAAAATTTATATTTATTAGATTATTATGCCTAAATACTACTGCGACTATTGTGATATATTTCTAACACACGACTCGGCGTCGGTCCGCAAGGCGCACAACAGTGGATGGAAGCATGTTAACCAGGTAGCTGCTTACTACCGGGAACTGGAGCCCGAAAAGACACAAGAAATCATCAACCTGCTTGCCGAAGCCTACAACGGCATGCCCATGCCCGTCATGGTGCCGAACAGACCAACGATGAATGACTATGGCAGACGGAGTAACCAGGCCCCGTATGGAGACCGAGGCGGTGCTCGGTATAACCAAAGCGGGCCCCGGAGAAACCATAGCGCTGGAAGAAACCGGTCAGGTGGGTATGGCGATAGGTCTAGAGGTCCTCCTAATGGCGGTCGAGGCTATAGGCCGTATGAGCCACCGCATGGCCCACCGCCGCCAATGCCGCCCAGCATGCGGTTTCCTCCACCTGGCGGACCTCCACCACCGCCTCCAGGGGGATATCGTAGATAAATAAATTTATTACATGGCATCGTAACCAACCAAAATATATGCAGAGCTGGGACAGTACAGCATAGGAGAAACCAGTTCAAAGCCAGAGTACATAAAGGCACGCACCAGGCTGGCTGCTGCATCAGTATCCAGAGACAAGCTGGTGTTTAGAGCACGCGGCAGAGCCACAATGGTCGATGAGCAGCCCAAAACATCCTCAGCCAGCTCCATAAGCGCCACGATAGCATCGCGGAAGTTGAACTCGCTGCCACTAAACTCAGAAACATACATATACAGCACATCATCGACAATAAACGCATGCCATGGCTGCTGGCACCCGGCAGCCCAGAAGCGCACATCCGCCTGAATGCACGACACGCCCGACTTTAACACGCCCTGCGAAGGCACGCCTTCCGGGAATATCTCGCTGAGCAGGTTGCTCGCTGACTTCAATGCCAGGCTGTGCATATGCCCTTGCTCTGCATGCTGGTGCATGGAATCGGCCGAAGCAGCGTTGTGCCGAGGTACCACCAGACCAGCTGCACTGCTTCTGCTGCTGCTTGACATGCTGCTCATGCTGTTGTTCCGCGGCACATCTGCCCCCAAGCGGCCAGCTCCGCTTGTGAGCCCCGCAGCGCTGCCACCGCTGCCAGGCTCAATCTTGGCTTCGTCAAACCCACCACCCGATTTTCTTGCCCATCGTGAAGTAGTAGCTTTCCCGCTGTCTACTCTCGGCACGCTCCACCGAGCATTCGGCCAGGCGCATGCCGTGGCTTGTCCAGCCAGTTGGCTCGTCCGCATAGGTCTCCTCGTATCCGCTGTCCATGCCAGTGTACTGCGAGTCGTTCAGGAAAAACTCTGGCTCAATATCGTCTTCGCCCATGTATACGGCGGTACGGCTCGGCGACAGGTCCTGCAGAGCAATGGAGTTATCGTGCTGCTGCTGGTGGCGGACGCTGCCGCCGCGTATACTATTCGGTTTAGAATCGTCACTTGAATTGGTCTCGGCGGCGTTCATGCTGCCGTAGTTGGAGTCACCACCAATACTAAACATTAACATTGTTATCGAAGATAAAGAGCTTGGTAAAGTCTGAAGATTAAAGCTATTTCTGAAGCGAAAAAAAAAAAGCGAAATTGTATTTTCGAGAGAGAAAAAAGGTTTTTTTTTTTTTTCATTCCGCATTGTTTGATATATGAATGGCTCACCAGCGAGATGCCCAGCCAATAGGGATCCAATCACATGTATAAGTGAGTGAATATTTGATAAACTGGTGTCTATTTTATAAAAGCTGCATTAAAAAAGCATGAAGCTGTGTATCGCATGCAAAAAGGGCATATAGAAGCACAGAAATATAACTTTAGGTTTTTGAAATTCTCCTTGTAGACTAGGGATTTACTGCTGCTGCAATTGCTCGTGGTCTCTATAGGCTAACCCACAGAATGCAAACACTAATTGCATCATTCGGTTTTTATTTTCGGGTTTACCATCTTTTTGGTAAAGGTATAAATATACCTTTTCGGTAAATATGCATGCCAATACCAAGGCGTATGATGTAATAGTTTCTTTGCCAGAAACCCGGCCGTGTGATGTAACTCATAGAAAGCAAAGCGTTTCCTTGCCAGAAAGCAGCCGTGTGATGTAACCATTTGAATTACAAAAACAAGTGTTTCTTTTGCCAGAAGCCAGTCTGTAGTATAAAAGGTGAGACACCCATGCACTTTTTTCTTTTCGATATTCCATCATTTTATCTTTAATGCTTCCATTCAACCGCTCTATCGTTCTGCTCGCGTTTGCTCTTTTGGGAATTCAAGGCGTTATTGCCAGCTCTTCTCCTTGCGATAGCTACAACTTGGCTATTGGGCAGTCCGTATGTGTAGTAAATATGGACGGCAAAAACCCAGGAAACCAGTATATACGCTGTACAGAAGATGGCCCCAAGACCAGAAAGTGTGCCAGAGGAACCACCTGTGAAAACATTACTACTGGTGATGGTGCTACCAATGCCATTTGCAAGTAGATTTAGTTAGCAATTTTAAACATGGTTTAGATGTGTTATATGCCAGAGGCTATATACCACGCTTCCTTAACTCATAAATCTCTTTGATGGCTGTATTAACATGTCCAATAAAGCGCGTTTTTCTACAAAATCCATTCTATTTTACACTACAAACATGCATTTATAAACATTTATGGCTTGTCTTGGTTATTGCGCATACGGTTAAAGTGGTGTGTAATCATACGTGTGCCTAATTCTTCACCTCTACCTTTGCCCTTGCTGCTGCCTCTGCCTCTGCATTTATGAGTTGGAGTTTCAAATATTTGCTCAAAAGAATCCTGGCACTTGTGCTTTTTTAGGCCGAGCAAGTGCAAATGGGAGTGGCAGGCATTGGCTTGAAAATTCTGGCTCTTCGCTTTGTTGCTGCGGCAGCTGTTGCTGTAGGCGCTCGTTGCGAAGGCAATGTGGATTGGCACAGCATGAATTTTTTGTGACAAATGCATCAAGTTCTTTTGCATACTCTGATCCAGCAATCTCTATGAATAACTTTGCTCAGTCGCAAGAGTCAAACTTGGCAATTTGTGGATCAGAGTAGTTAGTTTCAGTGCTGTCAACTGTAATAGTAGCAGGATATAGCAGGTTTTGGATTTTGGTCAATAAAATGTTGCGAGGTAGCGCTGCAGGGCCATCAAACTGCCCGGGCTACATCTGGAGACCAGCAGCCTCCAGGGAAAATTGCTTAGCATAGCATGTCATATGGTTGAGAACCCCATATATTAATGCATCAAACATTAATATTGGCATTTAAATAGCTGGGTTTTATGCTCTAAAGAGCTTTTCTAATAAAGATATTCCCTTTTCTGCTTTGCAGCAAGCTTGATTTTACAGCTCATTCTGGTGCTTTAATAGCTTCTTTTATTTCACTTTCTCATATCTGGTGCCTTCCAGATATTCCAACGCTTCAGCAAGCAGAGTAAGCTTTTCTGGACAGTGTGTTAGACCCATTTCTTTGATGTAGCTGTCCTTGTTCGAGCCAGGTTGGCTCCGGATTGTCTTGAAGCTCTCTGATTTGGCATTGCCATACTTCTTCCATACATAGTATGACGCTGCTAGGAATAGAGACGCAAGGTCATCAATAATTGACCACGTAATTGTGTTATATGATCGAAAGTCAGGAATAAAGCCTGATCATATAATGCCCACTTATCAGAGCCAACAAAGCTTGGCATGAATCCATGGGGGAAAACGTGGCTTTTCCCTGATGTAGAGAGGGAGTATTTTTCTTTTTTTAAAAAACATTTTTATGAGTTCTCGCAGAATAGCTTTTTGTGATGCCTGCTAATTGGCTTACTAATAATTGGCTTATGGTTATTTGGAACACTGTGTCGATGTATGGCACCTATATACATCACTAAAATTAAGCCCAACAATGACTGGTAGCTTAAATACCTGAAATGGCTTGTGGCCAGTGAAGACCAGAGCAATTTACAAATTCCATATAATACAAGAATAGTTTACACTGGCTTTGAAAACACCCTAACTCTATATAAAATTGAAATGTTTGCTTTGTATCTAATATGTATACCGTTTGGTGATAGCTTAGCTGCAAATGGCTTGTGAGTCAATAAGTTATAGTAGAATCACACACTGCTAAATTTGGAGTGGCTCTAACAAAACACATCTCAAGCGAGGCTACATTGCACTACATGCTACTAGGGTATAATTCTAATATATACACAGCGTCAATAACAGAATGCTAGCTACAGTAAAAACACTCTACTCACTGCCAAAATTTGTAGAGCCGCCAGCTGGCCGAATATTTTCCTTCGACTCTCTAATTCGCTTCAAATTGCTTGTTTGCCCTTTCACAGACTCTGGATCGGATATCTCGACCCGCTTGACACCGGCTATTGTGCTGCCAATTGGCCCAGTGTCACGCTGCTTGTCTGACCTGCCCGGTAATAGCTCCTCTATCTCGCTCAACAGGTTATCCAAAGCCGTATCATCAACTGTGCGCTTAAAGCTGGGCACCATGGCAAGACTACTGCCAATATAGCCATCTCTAATAAATAGAAACTTATGCACCACAGTCAACAGCCGATCGAAAGTACTTGAGTGCCAATAAATACCAAACTGTGGCAAGCATTCCTTGATCAACGAAAAGCAGCAAGCGCGCACAAAGGCAAGCGTGCGGTTGTTCTTGAAATCAAATCCAATAGGCTTCGGCGCCACCGCTTGAACCTCACGAACAGCATCAAGAACAACATAAAGCGCAGACTCGATATCATCAACCACGCTTCGCTTAGTGGCACCAACTAGAACAGGGATACTCATGTAGAGTGGTGTTCCAGTAATCGGGTCATGGGTGTCCTCATTATCAACCACCTGATCCACATCAAATCGCCACTTCTCGGCAAGGTCGCTAATTAAGCCGGACCCAGTGTCAATGATCTTTGCATAGCCCCAGTCAATAACTGTAGTGCAGCCATTCCGAATGGCGATATTTCCTGCTGAAATATCTCGATGAATGATACCAGCAGCCCAAGCCTGCTTGAGACATGTGGTCACGTCAAGCATTGCCGATGTGACAGTGTTGCACTGGTCTTCGATGCTGTTACTTGATCTACGTTTTAGGTACTGGGCAAGCGAGACGCCGCAGTCTTGGATGAGCAGGAATTCAACTCTGTACCCAAAGGAGTCTTCGCAGATGAGCCCTGAGTCAATCACATTTGGAATATGCTCTACTTTGGCTCTGGTCAGTGCGTCATAAACCGCACATTCAGGTAACCGATTCGTTGGTGTCCACGACAATTTCAGAACAGCAGGTCTTCTGCGATAAATGAGACTATACACGTGTGCAAACCGGCCTCGAGGGTTGATTGGCCGCTCAAACTTTTTGCCTTTGGCAATATCCACTGACGGATTACCATTCTGCCGTATTACATCTTCGTCTGTAATCGCGGACACCACCGTAGAATCTTGTCGGTGCAAAAACAAAAGGTGTATTGGGTTGTTGCTGCTTACATCACAGAAATGGCCAAACTGATCCGAAGAAAGCGAAAGCAGGAAGAAGAGACGTCCAAGGCTGTCACGAAGCGCTTTTGCCTCATGCGGCTTCGGTTTACTGTTAGCAAAGCAGTACTGCCCAAGATCAACCCAGCGACATCCACCACGAGTGAATATCAGTAGCCGAATTTCACATCCATGCAAATACAGCACAGGTGCAAATAGTCTTGTGGGCTGAGATGTCCATAGCGCATAGCCATAATCGGCCAATTGGCCAAAGCAGTCAATCGACAGATTACTGTGGGTTTCAGACTTGGCTTCGACAGGCAAATGAACCGATGCAAGATCCATCTTGGAATGACTGCTATAGTGAATAGCAAAGTCAATCTTGTGCTTGCCTCCAGTGATTGGCTTAGTCTGATGCTCCAAACCCTCGTATTTCGAGATATTTTCGGCCCACTGATTGCTGCTCCTCTCTGAGACTTCAGCAATGGCATCCTTGACCAGGGAAAATAGCTCGCCAAAGTAACGCACTAGCCCAGACTCATTCTTTTGTCCTAAACATAACAAAAGCTCCGCTCCATCCAACGTGTCCAGCTGCTTCTCAATGCTCCTGTCGTTTTCAGCTTTTATACCCATTTTCAGCGCAGCAAGAATAGCCTCGGCCACTTCAGGCTGAATAATCGTCTTACTGTGATAGGCCATACTACGGTACGTTATTGCTGAGAAGAGAACAAAAAACTGATCTCGAAACCTCTTATAGTCAGTGCCATGCCCAAGTTCCTCCACGAGTAAGTCGAAAGGTACCTCTGAAGCATCGACAAACAGACTGTTGCAAAGCCATTCCCGGCGCTTTGCCATTTCGCCTTTGTGCGCTTCAGCCATATCTGCGGCATGGCTATTTCTAGCAGGAGTACTGGTAACGCTTGCGTTTGTGTGGTTGCTCTACAAGTAAAACCTTTAGTTGCTAAGCTGGGTAGCTGCGGCTGCTTTTTAGTTTTTTTTTTTTTTTGCAAAACTTTCCTTGACAATTTTGAAAGCGCTCTGTGCTGGCTGTCCTTCCGGTGCTTTGAATGGGTCCTCCTCCAACGTCATAGTAATTGTTGAGAAAAACTAATGGCAAATGAACAGAAAAGCTTATAATTTGCTGCGGAAGTTGTTTTTTAAATTACTGTGAATTAATCGGCTGAAAACTAAAATCAAGCATGCCCTTTAGATGTTATAAACTGGCATTATTTTCTATCAACTCGCAACCATTGCCAGAGTGGGCATGAGTTGCGTGGAGAATAAAGCTTGATAAATACGGCAGAGCATCGCACTGTTGCTGCTTATTTGAATTGCAATCGATATTTACAAGCTTGGCAAATTTAAGGATCCAGCTAAATAAGCTTTGATGGCCCGGTCCATATCCGAGAAATGTCATTCAATTGACTTTGCAGAATTTTAAGAAGCTATTTGTAATATGTAGTGGCAATATATGATATAATATATGCAGGAAGATCGGACTTTTCATGTTACAAATTCATTATGTTTGTATTAGATTTAAAGAGGCTACGTTCGACACATGGTGGCATCAATCTGGGTGATTTGTGGCAGAGACATCATAAGCTTGCGGCGGTAGTTTGCTGGCTGGGCACGCTGCAACGGATTAAACTCAAAATATACCGTGCGCAGCTGTGACAACGGAGCACATTCTGCTTCAATGTTTTCAAAGCTGTCTAGCTGGTTTCCCGATGCCCACAGGTCCTCCAGATGCTGCAAATGTCCAATGTTGGCTAGCCGAGTAAGCCGATTGCTGGTAACATCTAGAATGGTCAGCTTAGAGTTACTGTCCAGTCCCTCGACCTGCTGAATGCCGTTATGGCTCAAATAAAGCTCTTCCAAATTAGTCAGTTCATCCAGTCCTTCGATCTTTACAATACGGTTGCTCTGGATACTCAGTACCCGCAGCTTTTTCAGAGAGCTTAGATTCTGCAGCTTGGTTATTTTGTTTTTGCCCAAGAAGAGCTGCTCCAGATTGACCAGAGTATCCAAATTGGCGATTTCACGAATGCGGTTGGCACCCAGCTCCAAATACGTAAGCTGCGTCAATGTGTGTAGGTTCTGAATGGTGCTGATACGGTTGCTCACCAAAAACAGCTCGTTTAGTTGCTCAAGAGGTTCGAG
>JANBTS010000030.1:0-148946 GCA_027578955.1 Coemansia sp. RSA 1250 | reverse complement strand
TAGAAGCTGCCCACATCGATAAACAGCATCTCTAATTTTCAATTCCAGAAAGTGGCCATCTCTGCTACACTTGCCTGCGCCAGCGCATACAAGACTTAGCACACAGCCATTCATGACACTGCAGTTACAGCAGCTCCGTTTACATTTGCTTAACAGGCCAAGACTAGTCAGCAAGTGTAGCGCAGTGCCCAGTTGTTTTAATTCGCTTTCATAGGTGTTGAATATATATAACCAAAAATATATTAAAGCAGAAGATAAAGTGATGACGTTGCCAGGCTTTCTTACACCATCACAAAAAGCCCCAAATTTTCTTGTGTTCCACAGTTCTACTTTATTTATTATTTTGGTTTTGGAATGAGGAACCTAAAGCTGCTTCTAGGGGTTACGTACTTGGTACTTGCGGAAATAGTTGGTGCCGCTAGTTCTCGGCGTGTTGCTATTGTTGGTGCAGGGGCTGCCGGTTCCTCAGCGGCATACTTTATCCAAGAAGAACTGCTAGCTTACGGTGAGCAGCCTGCGGATATTCATGTTTTTGAACGCAGCAGCCTTGTGGGTGGACGTGCGCGTGTGGGTACAGTTGAGTACAACAACAACACACTATATTTTGAACAGGGTGCATCAATGTTTATTTCAAAGAACCTCCATTTAATGGAGATGGCAAGTAAATTTAATTTGACGTTGTGTAAGCATCCATGTACCTATGCCAAGGGTGGCGGGGATGATGCCACAGTAAAGCTGCTTGAATCGTCACTTGGAAGCTATGGGATCTGGAATCCTGAGGATTTGCATGGCAACGGCAGATGGATTGTTGGACCTGGCAGCGAGTGGCGTATTCTAAACGTGGTAAAGGCGTTGTGGCGATACAGTGGATTTGGAGATCATAGCCATGTACAAAAGCGTACCAAAACTGCAGTGGACGAGTTCCTTCAATCTTACAAGGCGTTTAATGACAATACCACCATATATTCCACATGGGAGGAATACCTGAGTGACAAGCCATTGTTACAGTCGTCGTTGTATTACAGCGCCTATGAGTATTACCTAAGCGCTAATGAAGGGGTGCGGCGAAGATTTCTGGAGGAGGTGGTATCATTGGCAACACGAGTAAACTACATGCAGGACATTGACAAAGTAAACACGCTGGGTGCCCATATATCAATGGCAGCTGGGTCCGATGTTGCATACTCTATTGCTGGCGGAAACTATCAAATATTCAAACACATGCTGGCTAGCTCCGAATCCCACTTGCACTTGAACACTAGCATTACCGAAATACGCCGTAAAAACACCGGAAAATATACAGTATTGACCCAATCCAATGGTGAGCACGACGACTTTGACTTGGTGATTATTGCTGCACCTTTGTCGCTAGCAAACATAAGCATTTCTGATACCAAGTACCAAGACCATACTGAGTATATGCACATGTATGTAACTTTTGCTATTGGCACATTGCGAAGTGATCTGTTTCCAAAGGGAAAAATGCCACGACTTGTAGTCACGCCTTACAAAACTACCAAACCATTCAACTGCCTTTCTATTCTAGCTTGTTTGCATGCAAAAGACTCACGAAGCAATCATCAATGTCGTGATGGACCAGTGCTAGTAAAGATGTTTTCACACGAACAAGTAGATCTGAAATCCATCTTTACCAATGTCGAGTGGCACCACGAGCAAGAGTGGCATTCGTATCCCAAACTAAAGCCTCTTAATGCTGGGTTTGTCCAACAAGACCCTCGGTCCACCGCATACTATTTACACCGTTCACCGCCACCACCCATTATACTGGATCGTAGCAATGGGAATAATGGTATATATTATATCAATGGGATGGAAGCACTGTTTAGTACAATGGAATCGCAGACAGTTGCTGCTAAAAACGTCGTTCGTTTAGCTCTGTTTGGTGGTTCAAATTCGATTTAAGTGTTTATTCAATGGCGAAGCTGCTGGTAGCGAATGTAGACGTTGGAATATAAAAGATCAATAACCTCGTTTTTAGCGTCATCAAGCGCCCCACATGGCATTGTGCCCCCGTTGGCAAACTCCTGCGAAGCCTCTATTATCCGGCTGCTGACATTAATTTCCCATGGTGCTCCCGGAAGAATAAACGTTTTGACAATTGCCACAAGCTTTTCACGCAGCTCTTCTGGAACAGGGGTTGAGTAGGCAATTCCATACTGCGGAAAAGCATGCTCTATTGTTTCAACAATGCCTGTATCGAGACTAGTCAGATCTTCGGCTGCTCGCTTATATGTTATGCTTTCTTCATCAGCAGTAACATCGGTAGTAATGCTTGTGGTTTGGCTTGAATTGCTGCTGGACCGACGAATGGACAATAATGCATGGCTAAAATGTTTACGCAGTCGTGACATTCGCTTAGACTGCTGGCTAATTTGCCGAGAGAGGGAATTAAGTGGTTCCGCTTGCTGCAATGGAGCCTGGTAGTTTGCTTCGAGTTGCCCAGGTATGGCTGCCGTTGAGTCGGCTTCAGTAATAACTATCGACGGCACAACTACAGATCTCGAATTATCAACTCCAGCACAATGATGATTGCAGTTGTCTTGATTTGTCTCTCCAGAGACAATGCTGCAGTAGACACACAGTTTAAATGCCAGGTATACATCTAGAAATGATATGAGCTCAGCACACAGACATTGCTCAGCAAACTTCTCAAGCTTGTGGTGCTCATGTGAGTTTTTCAAGGCGATCAAAAACGACTGCTTGCTGGCATGCGAATCCGCAAATCTACTTTCGCTGGCGCCTCCCAGAAAACTAGATGCGTGCATTATCTCGGTATCATTGCGCCCCTGTTGCTGCATTTTACGAAACCGTATGGAATGAATCACGGGAATGGTTACAAAACCGGTATGAGCGAGTATAAACTGAATCATATATACAACCACTGGTGATATTTGGTGGTTAGCCCAGCGTGGGTTTAGTCGCCATACAAGTGTCGCTATCCATGCAAATATGCCCGTGACAAAAGAAAATGTCATCGTCTTTTGGATTCCATATGCATCCTCGTAATTCCAAATAAGGAAAGTATACATTGGGCAGATGATCAGGTTGAATATTCCCGAAAAGGCCAGAAGCGGTACAAACACAACTCCACCAAAGCAGTTGTAGTGTACATGCTTTAAGCTCAAGTGCGAGTATAGCGATGTCATCAGTGCCAAAACGCCAACAAGAAATAGAGAATAAAGTCCCATAGCCACGGCATAGAAACGATTAGAAAGTACACGCTTTGCCCACAATGCACGGCGAGAGCTGGATCGAGTAGTTTCCAATGTTCTTTGTGATGAGTTGTCGCCAGGTTGAGGTGGAATTCGAGGATTGGTGTACGCATCGGATGACGTGGCTACGCTATGACTTGCAATCGATGATAATGTGGAAGCTCTGTTGGCTTTAGATTGTCGCTCATTACTCGATCCACCCCGTCGAGGTGTAACATCCCAAAACATTTGGTGGGCAGTTTGCCGCATATAACTCAGATACTCAACCATGTTATCTGGAGTAACTGGGTTTATTCTAATTTGTTCAGATATGCTTTTGTGCGTGCGTGCTATTACATAGTATCGGATCATATATAGCAGGTAAGCAAATGTCCAAGTATTATAGAAAAACATTGTTAGCCACACATCCAGAAAGCACGGATAGTTTGCTGCAATTCCATGGATCATCGCATTGCAAGTAAAAACCAGCACACAAACCATGTGACAAGAAATAAGGAATAATGACCGTTCCAGTAGGGCTTGGTCATGCAAAACTAAAGTTCGGTATAAAAATACAAAAAAAGTACTTAGGAAATATGTGACAAAAGCGGAAAGAAGAGGTATAAACGCAATTCTATATGCCGGTATTGCATGACTGATACTCCCGTCACCATTGATGAACCACATTTGCTGTACAATAATATGTGCAGATAAAAAACGGTTTAAAATTCACAAGGGACGAGGGCTTGGAAACTATATTTCATGATAAAATTAAAAAAAAAAAGTTGAAGCAACACACTTGTTTCTTAACGGACCAGACTTCTGTCTAATCTATATTACTTTAAGCGCATAGTTTTTGTTTGAAAAATAGAATCTAGAACAACTTTATGAATTAGGAAGGCGAAGATAAACATTGCTGTACAATAAGTCCAGCACCTCATCCCTGGCCTTGTCAAGTATGGCTAATGGCAGTTGGTGGTTACCTGACAAGAATGCCTTGCATGTAGCAACAACAGCATTATTGGTGTTAATTGACAGTATTGAATCAGGCAGAATAAATATCTGTATTACTTTTGAAACGGTACTTCGAAGCTCTTCGGGTATAATGGTAGTCTCATCAAATTCTTGTTGTGGAAACGCATGTTGAAGCGCTTCAACCATTCCAACAGAGTAGCTATAGAGCTCAGGAGGGTTTGTGCTGCTTTCAACTACAGGGTGCGCCTCAGGTACAACTGAAGAAGGTGTGCTTTTGCCTAGGTGTTGCTTAATAAAGCATGGTGCTGTAAGCGCGTTCCGTGGTTTTTTTGGCCGAATATATAAAGGCAAACTGTTTGAGACCGCTGGTAAGCGCTGCAACGTGCTTACACTACGTGAAGTCTGACCTTGCATTGTATTCACCACTGCATTCTTTAGAGACACGTATACGTTTAGAAACAGTACAAGCTCTTCACAAAAACATTCCTGTGCGTGTTGTTTGATTTGCTTGTATTTGGCCCCATCCTGCATTCCCTCCAGAAATGCCTGCTTGCTGTTGTCGTAATGTCTATTGCGAATAGTAGTTGACCAAATCCATCTACTTACTGTCTCTGTCCTTCCTGCTGCTGTGCCTTTACTTCGTGATGCAAATCGAATCGAGACAATTAACGGCACTACTATAGTACACGTATACATATATATGATCTCTATCGAATAAAAAAGGGACCCAGAGATAAAAATGTCGGCATCATGCTTAACCAAACGCCAGGTTATTGCGGCTGCCCAAAACCCAACACTCAACGCGGAGCCAACTACCAGCGACGTACGGATACCATATCCATCTTGAAATGGCCAAACTACAAATATATACACCGGATACGCCAACCCATTAAACAGCCCACTGACTACCGTGATTGGAATAAATACCCATCCACGGACACAATTGTGATAGTGTTTGCTGAGCGACATTTTGCGAGAGAATATAGTGAAAAACACCATAAGAACAAATTGCACTACAAACGAAGCTCCAATCACCCATGTAATAAACATAGACGAAGAAAGACGCCGCTGCCAAACTACAAATCGAAAATCCTGGATAGATAACTGCTGGTTCTCATCATTAGATGAGCTGTGCTTCTTTTTTTCGCTTTGGTGCGTGTGCTCCTCAGAAGGTGGTGATATATCCGGAAATAGAGCTACCTCTCTGACCTGCTCAGAAGACTGTTCTGATGCCCTAACAGAAACGTCAATAGAATGCGGCCTTCTTTGCTGAAAATACATTGCCTCGCCAAAATCTGTTGTGCTTTCCATGCATAGTGCTGTCAATTGAGTCAAGTAGCTGTCCAATTCTGATGGATCAATAGGCGTTTGTTGTGTTTTGTTGACAAAAATAATGTTGGTCCGTTTGCGTGTATAATAGCGCGCCATTGATAATGCCAGCGTTGTCATCCATGGTACATACGCGCCATATATCAGCCATACATCAACATAGCACGGGTAGTCCAGAATTGCACTATGGAATATGGCATTGATGCCAAACACGTAGCCAAAAAATGTCTGCAGGGATGTTAGATACACTGATCGCTCTTTGAGCGCCTTATCCTGGCGCCGCAGCACGTAATAAAGATACAATGAAAAGGTCACTCCCGTGTACACTGTGTATACCCCAAAGATTGTCCAAAATACAATCTTATACACCTGATGGCTTTGTAAATACTCTCGGTGGATGTCTGGGTATTTGGCAAACGTACTAGAAGTGAAGTCCCGAGATAGCATATAAAGAAAGCCCATAAAAATACAACCACTTTCCAAAGCAAAGCTCCTCTATCAAGGGCGCCATGTCTAGAACCATGCGTTTCTAAAGAATATGTGCGAGCTGGATTTCCCGACGAGCCGAGCCACCACATTTTGCAAAATATATCAAGGGCAAACTTTTAGTGCTTATCTTTTTCTACCCAGCTTTGGAATTTATAAGATGGATAAACAGGTTATTGGAATTCTTGGCGGTGGACAGCTTGGCCGCATGCTCGTCGAGGCTGCCAACCGCATGAATGTCCAAGTCCGAGTGCTCGATCCCACCTTGAAGTCGCCAGCAAAGCAGATCAGCAACTTTACGCCTCATAAGGACCAGCCGTTCACGTCTTCAGATGCCATTCAGGAACTGGCACAGGAATGCGATGTCTTGACGGTTGAGATCGAGCATGTCAACTGCGACGAGCTGGCAACCGTCGAGAAGTCGGGGATAGTCAAGGTGCGTCCATCGGCAGACACTATCCGTCTTATCCAGGACAAGTACTTGCAGAAGGAGTATTTGGCCAAGCAGGGACTCATGCTGCCCGAGTATACAAAGTGTGACACTCTGGACGAGGCCAAAGAGGCTGGCCAGAAGTTTGGCTATCCCTTTGTGCTAAAGTGCCGACTGGGTGCTTATGACGGCCGCGGAAACTATGTCGTAAAGAGCCAAGACGACATAGAAACAGGGTTCAAAAGACTGGGCGAGAAGATGCTGTATGCTGAAAAGTTTGTGCCGTTTACCAAAGAGCTTGCAGTCATGGTCGTGCGCCGGCCCAGCGGCCAAGTTGCCACATACCCGGTGGTTGAAACCATTCAGCGGGACAATATTTGCGAGCTGGTATATGCACCGGCCCAGATTGACGGCCAGGTCCGGGAAGTTTCCATGAAGGTGGCAACAGATACTGTTTCGTGCTTGCCTGTAGGCAGCTCAGGTATCTTTGGCGTGGAGATGTTCTTGCACGAAGATGGGCAAACAGTGCTGGTTAACGAAATAGCTCCTCGCCCCCACAACTCGGGCCATTACACAATTGAAGCATGCAGCACTTCGCAGTTTGAAAACCATATTCGGGCCGTTCTAGACTTGCCGCTCGGCGACACTAGCCTGAAAGTACCGGCGGCAGCAATGATCAATGTACTTGGCGGCGCTAACGGATTCTCTAGTGTTCTGGACCCATGCTTGGCAAGCCTTGACGTGCCGGGCTCAACTGTGCACTTGTATGGCAAGGCCGATGCCAAAGTGGGCCGCAAAATGGGACACATTACGGTTGTTGCTGATTCGGCCCTGCAGCTGTCTCGCCGCACCGATCTTATAGTTGGCAAGCTAGCCAATGCCTCAGATGACGAGCGCAGCCGTTTGAATTACCGCCAATCAGCCAAACCACGGACTAATGGATCGGTATGCGATGAGGAGAAGCGCGATGTTGCGGCAATGTCGCCGCTAGTAGGCATAATTATGGGCTCTGACTCTGACCTCCCAACTATGCGTCCAGCAGCGAGGCTTTTGGAGCAATTCGGGGTGCCCTTTGAGCTGACCATTGTATCTGCTCACAGAACTCCCGACCGTATGTTTGAGTATGCCCGTGCTGCACACAAGCGCGGACTGAAGGCAATCATAGCTGGTGCTGGTGGAGCGGCTCATCTTCCAGGCATGGTAGCTGCGCTCACGCCGCTTCCCGTGATTGGCGTGCCTGTCAAGGGCCGCTGTCTTGACGGAGTTGACTCATTGCACTCGATTGTTCAGATGCCTCGTGGCGTTCCAGTAGCAACCGTTGCCATCAACAACTCTGACAATGCGGCGTTGCTGGCAGTGCGCATTATTGGAGCGTCATGCCCCACATACCTGGATGCCATGGCTCAGTATATGGATGACATGCGTGTGGGTGTAGAAAAGAAGATTGAGCGACTTGATGTCAGTGGCTGGAAGGACTATGAGATTCCACCAAGCAAATAAACATTTTTCACTTGCTTTTAATGCTACAAATGACTGAACCAAATATAAATGTGCTAAAGTTTCAACGGGCTCTTCTAGCAAGGGCTGCAATATGCATAACTAGATCTCGCGCAGCTGCTGGAGTGGCCACTGGTGCTGCCACAGCGGGAGTATCAGCGGCAGGATCGCTATTAGATGTGCCCTTAACTGCATCTACAATCCTGTCCCAGTTAAAGTACAGTGCGAGGGCAATTCCCACCATAACTAGAACAATAATTATTGTGGTAATAATCGGGCCCATGCAGCAGCACACCGAGCAGCAAGCACACCGCATACATGCACCACAGCAGCCCTCGCAGCACTCGCCCATACACGAATCGCCACCAGCCTTACGCGCCTTGTACCGATCGTTGACCGACTTGTTGCGCGACACTTGCGTCATATTTGAGTACTGCGTAGACGATGCTGTTGGCGGCTCCGGCGGCGCATAAGCTGACGGCGGGCTTACCAAATCTGGATACCGCTTCTCGTCTCTAGCCGACATATTCCCGTGGCTGGCCACTAGATGTTGTCGGCTATGCTTTGAATAGAGGTCTCCAGAATACGACGAGCTCAGCGGCTGCGCCGATCCAATGGTGCTGGCAGTAACTGGCCGGGATTCATAAGTGTATGGATCATCTGGCTCAACATCCCTAGGAAGGTCAGTCATTACGACAAGCTTCGAGTGTTGGTTGGAATTGGATGTTTCTGGGTGACTAGAATAAGGGGCATGGTGCTTCTGCATGGGTATCGGATCTTGGGTATAAATTGCAGAGCTCAGGCCGCTGCTAGGCTGATGCCCGTACAAATTGGACGATGCAATGCTCCGATCATCGCCCATGTTGTGGCGAGCAGTACCAAATGTACTGCTATATTGAGAAATTTCCCGTGTGTATGGCGCCGCCGAATAGTTTCCATTGTTCGGTTTAAGGCCATTGCTGCCGGCTGTGTTCCGTGGTGGATTGTTGTACATTGGTTGAAGTCGCTGTGCCTGCATTTGTTGGTAGCTAGGCTCGTGGCGTGGAGACGGCCAGTTCCGGCTGTTTCCATGTGATTGCGAGCTGGATTCGGTAGCATGCGCGCTGTTGTTTTGATCATCAGTGTAGGCATACATATGAATGTCTTCAGACATATCAGACAGCGTTTTGCTTTCTCTGGTTGCCGTATACCAGTCATTCACATTGTAGCCATGCTCTTCACGAACACGATTGACCCGGTTCATTTGGAGGAAATACAGAAGTTTGTAGCGGAAGCAATGGGTCTCACAAAGAGTTTAAAAGGCTGAGCACGCAAGTGTAACTCGCAAGGGAAGGGTTTGAAGGGTGAGAGGAGGGGAAAAAGGAATGGGAAGCGTAAAGTATAAAATTAAAGAAGGGTTTTTAGAGTGCTAAAGAGGAACAGTCACCTTCCAGTCAAACAAAGCCGTCTGGCCTGGCCCTTTTTTTTTTCTTCCTTCCAGCGACTAGCTGCATGCAAGAGTGCCGGTACATAAAAAACCGCGTGTCTCTTTGAACCGGAAAGAAGAGACTGGGAAATCGTGAAGTCATCCCGTGCATAATCGAAGTGATCTGAATTCTATTGGTCCAGACCGCTACCAGTTTGGTAGAAAAAAAAGCTGTCTTGCAGCGATCGTCTTCTGCTGTTGATATTAAGTTTCTAGGAACTCTAGGTCTTTTTTTACTGTGAATAGCTTGAGCAATTCCCTTGGGCTACAAAGCGTATTTCCTGTTTTTCCCTTCTGTAAATCTCCTGCGACCATAGAAGTATGATGTAAAGGGTAGAAAAATAGATCTTTATTTAAGGGATGAAAAAAATATAGGCATAAGCTGATCAGCAAAAAAGACTTTCCTCCCCCTTCCTAAAACATTACGTAAAAGAGGATTGCATTTAGTTCACAGCTTCAATTATTTTCTGGGCGGGTTTGGGTTGGGCTTCTGTTTCACGGGGGCTGGACGGCCCGTTTCCACAAGTATAACGCCACCATCTGGACCGAATGTCTTCACAACGCCTCCTTTAAGGTTGTCTGTAACCACCGTGTTGCCCTTCCCGCTGATCGATATGCCCTGGGTACCACTGACAATATGAGCAGTGGGCTGGCCTTGAATGTGGTTGTTGCTCATCGACACGTGTTGAACAATATTGGTGTGCTCATGAGGCTTGTTGACAATATCTTGCGAGATATGCTCCACATTGCTTGGGTTTCCGCCCGGGTGCTCGGTATGTTCGATATGGATGTGCTCGGGCTGACCGTTGCTTGGTGGATGCACTTCTTTGTGTGGCTCTTCGTGGTGAGGCTCTTCATGGTGAGGCTGTTCGTGATGAGGCTGGTTGGGATGGGGCTCATCGTGTTTTGCAGGAGCTGGCTTTTGCTCAGGCTGAGGATGCGGGGGCTTGTTTTCAGGGGCATTATCGCGCTTCTCAAATCCTCTTACGCCAACAGATGCACCGCTCACGTCTACGCCGATCGGCTGCGCTGCAACAACTGCAGCGGCAATCGCGAATGCCAAAGTAAGTGAAAGACGCATGACCAAAAATACTAAATCCTTTAATAGTAGAGTGACTGTTACAAACTAGCTATATAATATATATGCTATAGGAGTAAAGCCACTGTAGTCGTGGTAGGGAAAATTGTCGTGGAATAGGAGGAGGGTAAAAGATGTGGGAAAAAAAGCGAAGTTAGAAAGAATAGGTCATAAAAAATTTGGGCTTGTTAATACGAGCTTCAATGGACGAGGGAAAAAATAGTTGAAATAAATATCGTATTACAGTCCATACAAGAGCCTGCTACTGCCTTTTAACTTGGTAAACAATCAAGACCACGACTGTTGTTTACTGACAAAAGAGAAACCTCTTGGTGGCGCAATCAGGGAAGATTTTTTTTTCTAGAGACAAGCACAAAAGGCATTGTTTTCTAGCTACAAACAGCTAAAGACAAACACGGCTTTTCTGTTGTGGCACAAAGTTCAACCAATTGACGTAACAAACTGTTAAAACGGCGCGCTAGACAAAAATTGTAGAGATGTCCCATTCTCAAAATGAAAGATGGGTTTCCACACTGCCTCTTTTTTTTTTTCACCAGCCATCTCGTTCATTTACAAGTACAATATACAATGACATCATTAGAATTCCTATTTCAATGCATGGCAGACCTCTTCAGCCCAGCTCAAATAGGGATACATGAGGATTGTTAATTTTCAGATGACACCGATTATCCTCAAGCGCCACATTGGATACTAGCGCCTCAATTTCGTCGGTATCTAGGACACAAGCAAGCACATGATCATAGTTACTTTTCTGCCACTACATATTT
The DNA here is from genome assembly GCA_027578955.1 of Coemansia sp. RSA 1250. Lineage (NCBI taxonomy): Eukaryota > Fungi > Kickxellomycota > Kickxellomycetes > Kickxellales > Kickxellaceae > Coemansia > Coemansia sp. RSA 1250. Next base: position 137,686 of record JANBTS010000030.1, on the reverse strand, counting down.
GGTATTATCTATGTCTAGAGTCAACGCTAGCTCAAACAAGCAAATCCCCGAGCTAGATTTTTCGCGACAATTAATAAAAGCGCAGTATTATTTTAGGGACACGAAAATGTGGATACTTTAAACAAAGCAGCGAATAAATGAAACTGACATACCAAACAAACTTCACCAAGAAAAAAAAAGAGCTATAAAAATGGTTAAAGGTTCCGGGTCAGTGTTCTCATATCACCAAGTTACCAAATCTATATTTTCCAATCATGTACGTTGCCACAGCAATCTTTACCATCTTCGCACTTGCATCTGCGCAGGAAGTTGGATTTACCGATGGAGACAGCGTGGTTGCCGGCCCCAACGCCATCTCCAACCCCAATGTCAACAACGGCTGGCAGGCGGACTCCTCGCTGTTCGCCAATACCGGAGCCGCAGGTGGTGCAGCCGGCGGGCCACAGGTATTCAATGATGTCGTGGGATCTTCATTTACTCATGTAAACACCAACACTGCCATCAAGGACAATCTGGTCAACAACCCCTCGGCATCCTTCGTGTCCGGAAACGACGGATGGACTGCCAATGGAGACCGCAACCAGCTTGGTCCCGTGCAGAACGACTTTGGCGCCTTCCATAAGCGCGGCGATGTTGTATTTGCCAACAACCATCATCAGGTTGGTTCGCAGGTTACTCATGCGGTGTCGCCGCATCCCGTCTTTATGGCCTACGCTAAGCGTGCTGGTGATGTTGTGTTTGGCGAGACCCACCATCAGGTCAACACGCAGGCCGTTCGCCCTGTACCCGTGCCTGTGCACCATGCTCGCCCTCTGCCCTTTGCCCCTGCATTTGTCAAGCGCAACAGCGTAGTTATCACCAACAACCATCCAGCTCAGTTTGTGCCCGGCGTCATCTCTCACCCAAGCTTTGTTGGTATCCAGCATGTCGTTCCAGCTGTAGAGTTCCACGCTCCTGTCCAGCCTCTACGTACCGAGGCCAACGAGCAGAAAGCAACCATTGTGCAAAACCACGCTTAATTTATTTTTTTAATGGCCGAGCTTATCAGTTTCTGATCAATGAATCCACTGCAATCATGCGAGAAATATCCTTGCCGGATAAAAATGTTAGTCCTTCTTCCGGCGAATTCTCAGTGGCTAAAATATGCCGCATATGTTTCTCATCGATTTCAGAAAAAAAAACGCGCGCACATTTTTAGAAAAAAAAGTGGGCTTGGGAAGCAGTCACACAGAGAAAATCGTGTCTCCATGTAAAAATTCCACGAAACAAGAAAAATGCTATTTCAGAAACATCAATTGCTTCAAAGAGGGCTCGTTTTTTCTTGTAGCATATATGACTCCTTAGTGAGAAAAAGTGTACCTGCCTCCCATGCGTTTCGCTGAGTTGTAATTGCAAGACGGCCCGTGCGCACAAAGACGTGGCTACCAAGCCCTTTCTCTCCCCTGCCAGAAAAAAAAATGAGTTTTTATCCGGTCGCACAAGACACGCGCATATTTTTTAAAGCCTTTGGGATTCCGAAGTATTCCGATTATTTACTTTGTTCCGCAAGGAAAGCATCGCTTTGGTCCTCGCAAAAATAATTTCACCCCCCTTCTGACATCAGCATTAGGCTAATATTTGCCATTGGTCACCGGGCTGCAAAAGAAAATTCATATAAATATAAATACCCTCTCCCCGCCAGAAAGCTAAAGTCACTACATCCCCTTCCTTGTATTCGCCTATTTCTTTAATTAGCATGTTTAAAGCTGCACCAGCTACAGGATTGCGCATGCTGCGCGCACCTTCGGGCACTGCCCGTATTAATGCACCGATGTTCAAATTCCACGCACACACTCTGGCACCCAAAAAGACATTGGTGCTGCTGGGAACCGGGTGGGGAACAACCACGATTCTCAAGAACCTGGACACCAAGCACTACAACGTAGTGGTGGTTTCGCCACGCAACTACTTTCTGTTTACGCCGCTGCTGCCGAGCTGCACGGTGGGGACTACGGAAAGCAGGTCGATCATGGAGCCCATCCGGCATATCGTGGGCCGGCGAGGCAAAGACATGCGGTTTTACGAAGCCGAATGCACAGACATCGACATGAGCCGCAAGGAGCTGCTGCTGACTCGCACGCTGGAGGGCGCCGACACGCAGTCGACCCTGCGCATAAACTACGACCATTTGGTGGTGGGTGTAGGAGGCACCTACAATACATTTGGAACCCCCGGGGTGGAAAAGCACGCGTGCTTCCTGAAGGAAATGAACGATGCCAGCAAGATCAGACGGCGACTCAAGGATGCCATCGAGAAGGCGTCGTTTGGCGAGCTCACCAGCGAGGAGCGCGACCGGCTGCTGCACGTGGTCGTTGTTGGCGGCGGGCCCACGGGCGTGGAGTTTGCCGGCGAGGTGCATGATCTGGTCACCGAGGATCTGGCCAAGTGGGTCCCCCACCTGTCCGACAAGATCAAAATCACTCTCATCGAGGCGCTGCCACGCATCCTGCCGGCCTTTGACGAAAGACTGGCCCAGTACACGCAGATGACGTTTGCCAAGAACGGCATTCAGCTGCGCACAAGCACCAGGGTCAAGGAGGTCACCGACCGGGTGCTCAAGGTGGAGAGCGGCGGGGCGGAGGCGGAGATCCCCTACGGCACGATTGTGTGGGCTGCCGGCATCCGTGCCCGCCAGTTCGCCCATACGCTGCGGGCCAAGGTCCCCGAGGTCCAGACCAGCGCCCGCGGCCTGATCATCGACGACTTTCTGCGCGTGCAGGGCACCAGCGATATCTGGGCCCTGGGCGACTGCACGGTCTCCAAGAACGCCCCGCTGGCCCAGGTCGCTTCGCAGCAGGGCAAGTGGCTGGCCCGCGCCCTCAACGACCTGGCGGCCAGCGAGGGCGCGTTCAGCGCCATAGAGACGCGTAAGCCGTTCACGTATGCGTCGAATGGCTCGCTGGCGTACATTGGCGGCGAGAGGGCCGTGGCCGAGCTGCCGTGGTTCAACCGCCAGATCGCGCTGGGCGGGCCGTTCGCATCGGTGTTCTGGAAGGCGTACTGCTTGTGGGAGCTGTCGTCTGTGCGGAGCAGCCTGTCGGTGGCCACCGACTGGGCCAAGCGCGCCCTTTTCGGGCGCACCATGAGCGTAGACTAGATAAAATTAGCATTCGTCAGCACTGCGAGCGCAGACTAGATAAAATTAGCATTCGTCAGCACTGCGAGCGCAGACTAGATAAAATTAGCATTTACTGTCAGCACCGCGAGCGCAGACTAGATAAAATTAGCATTTACTGTCAGCACCATGCGGACCAGCCAAAGTACATGCGCGACAGCCGGGAGGGGTCGGTGGCCTGCTGGACAAGGTCGCTGACCTGGCCCTCCACGCTGATGCTGGCGTTCAGCCGCTGGCCGACCTGCATTATCGAGCGCAGCGCCTCCTTGTTCTCAACCTCCGCCGAGGCATCGCCTGCAGCGTTGCCCTGCGATATGCTGCCAAAGTCGCTGGCCATCATGCTGGTGTTGCGCCGGACCTTCACATTGTACAGGGGAATCAGCGTCCACTTGTACAGCGGATCGACCTTCAGCACGTTCAGGATGGTCATGACGATGTGCGAGTTCTTGCGCATCGCGCTCAGCGCCACCTGGCAGGCGTGGTGGAACAGCGCCTCCAGGCCCAGAAGCCCCATGCCATCCACCATCTCGCGTGTAAGCCTGAACGGCACCTGCTCGGGAACGGTCAGCAGCTTGCCAAAGTCAAATGCAATTCCCAGATCTATATGCACCAGCTCTGCCGTCAGCACGTCCAGAAGAATGTTCTGCAGGTGCCGGTCTCCGATGCCCAGCAGCCAGCCCGCCATCGAGGACACGGCCGCCGACCGGATGTACGCCTCGCGGTGCCGGAACCAGCTGCGCGGGTCGTAGAAGTTCTCGTAGAAGAAAAACCGGAACACCGGCGGCAGCTTCCCACACACTCGCTCGTACACCTGCTGCTTCTCTTCCGCTGTCACGCCTTCTTTGGAATGCACCCGCTGGACAGCCTCGCGCTGCTGCTTCATGCTCGGCGCCCCCGGCCGGTACTTTTTGCCGCTGTTTGCCAGCCAGTTGCCGAGCGGAACGGTGTTTTCTGCCCACTGGATGACGCCGCTGCGCTTGGTCAGCGGCACCACCTGGAACGTGCGGATGCGCATCCCGGCCGCATCCCTGACGTCCGACCTCGAGGAGCTTTCCAGGAAGCGGTTGATGACCGCAAACAGCTGCTGGATCACCGCGTCCTGCCGCAGGTCGTCCCGGCCCTTGACCAGCTGCTTGTAGCAGTGCCCGTCGCTGCCCCTGACCCGCACTATCTTGGGCATGTTGATCCCTCCCACCAGCAGAAACCCGTCGCAAATCGACGTGATCACCGGAACCGCCGCATAGTCGCGCGGCACCTCTGCAGGCGCATCGGCGGTGATCACCGGGACGTTGGCGGGCAGGCTTTTGCGCAGCTTCTCGATGCGCAGCCTGGCGTCGAAGCGGATCGGCGGGTCTCTGATTGAGCGGCGGCTGTACTCTTGGGGGAGCTGCACGTACGCCAGCTCGATAAGCGCAGTGCAGAGGCTGTCGATTGCACCGACAATGTCCTCGAGCCCCTTGCTCTCCGCAGCCAGGCTGTGCAGAATGCCGGTGGCCATGCTGGTGCGGCGAATTTCCAGCTGCTGCCGCGGATCCGGCGACTTTGGCGAGGGCCGGCTGGAATGCTCCGAGTTGCGGTTGGCATTGCGCAGCGCAAACAAGTGGTACAGCACGTGGTATGGGAAATCTGCCGCCATCCGCGTTACGTTCTTTTCTATGGCCCTCGACAGCTTTGTTGCTTCCGACCCCAAATGCGCGCACAGCTGATGCACCAGAGGCAGCAGCTTGCGGCTCGGCACATCATCCAGCAAGTCCAGCTTTTCGTGCAGTGCTGGCGAGTGCGCGTGCGTCACAATCAGCGACACCAGCGGATATATGCTGGAGTCAAACGAATTGCAGTGCTTCAGGCACATTAAATACCCCCACAGTGCTACAGACAGATACTCTGCCGATTTCTTCTGCAGCTCCTTTAGCTCGCGCTCGTCGTTTTTAATCTGGTTATTGATGTTCATCCTCGCCTCGTTGTAGTCTCGCTTCTCCGTCACATTCGCTGCATTCCGGTATGCGCGCTCACACGCGTCCTTTTCGCGCTTCTTCTGCTCCCGCATTGCTGCTGCCGCCTCGTCATTGCACTCTGCCGTCAGCTTTGCGCACTGGCGCTCCGCAAAGCTGGCAAGCGCATGCATGGCGCGACCAGCCCACGCTGTCGGCGAGACCACATTGGCTAGCAGATCAGCAGCACTCTCAAAGTACTCCTTCCACAGCACGTCTGGGCGCTCCGTGCACAATTCATCCGACCACTCTCCTACCATCAGCACCACACGCGACAACAGAATCGTTGCTGCGTCATCCATCGGCTGCTGCTGCTGCTGCTTCTGGAGCTCAAGCACATGCTTGTGCTCGCATAGCATTTCAAGTGCCAAGCGCCGGCTACCTGCCTCCCACAAGGTCTCCGCCTCCCACAGCCGCAGCTCTTTCTGCAGCGCCTGCTTGGCATGCGAGTTTCCACGGAGCCGGAATGTCAGGTTCATTGCTGTCTGCCACCCGCCTGCACGTCTGGCCGCCTCGCTCGCGTCTTGCACTGCTCCATAATACAGATCAAACAGGCCGCTGTTTTCCTGCGCTGCTATGGAATACAGCGCTGTCCGCACGAGGTGTGCCGATTCCAATGCTGAACGTCCCAACGGCGCCATCTGTTCCAGAGCAAGTGATGATGCTGCGCTGGCACGGGCAAAGGCCCCGTCACTGCCAATTAGCGGCAATAGCGCAGATACCGCATGGTATGGCCAGTCCTGCCGCCACCCACATGGCGCTGTCAACGCGGTTATTGCTTCCGGCAAGGCTATAAACTCCTGTGCAGCATGCGTAGCTCCCAGAACATGCCCACTTGCCCGCAAGCGCAGAATACGATATAGAGCCTGCTCGGGTGAGACCTTCAAATGGTCCAGCGGCAGCGTCGGCTCATCCCACCGACCCAGCCGCCATGCTGCAGCCGCCGCTGCGTCGCGGTTAATATGGACATTTCCAGGACGCACCGCATTCAGCATCCCCAATTGCACCAGCGTGTCTCCCACCTCGTCCCGTGCCGCGTTGGCCTCTTGTAGCAGCAGCAGTGTACGCCAGTCGCCAGCATCCCGGCACCGTCGCTCCACAGCACCATATGTATCTACTGAGCCTAGCTTTGCCGCCGCTGCATGATTACCTAGCCGCATATACACGTTACGTAGCAGCTCACGTGCCTCGTCGCTCAAACAGTCCATACGAGCCATGCTGCCAGCTCCGTCTTGACAGTCTATGTCGATTTCAATCATAAATACCGCTGTTTCCAGCATTCCCAGCCGCGCTGCCACATCGGCTATCTCAAACAGCGCCAACGGGAGATCTTTAGCGAATGTGCGCACGTCTGCCCACCTTGACTCTGCCCCTAGCATATCTATGCGCCGAGTGTCCAGCGTACGAGATATAACTGTCCGAGCCACGCTGGGTGCTCGTTCGGCCCAGTTATGTGCAAAGTCCAAAAGTATTGCTGCCAGGCTTGTCCGCATATCCATGTCGCAGCGTCTAAGAATCCTGGCAATTATATGCGGGAACACGTTTTGTGCGGTATCTGGATCAGCACGCACCAGCGGCAGCACCGTATGGAACCGTGAGCACTCTTTGCGTGCAGCTACCGATGTAACCAGTTCCGCTAGAGCATCTTCAGGATCGCGATCCATACACAGCTCATGCAGAAATACTGCATCCAGCGAGCGTGGCTCAAACCCAGCTCCTGGCTGGACTGGCATGGATGTTGCTGCCCGTAGCAACTGGCGATGTCGCAGATCAAGCCATATGGCCTCCTTCTCAATAGTGTCTTTGTCAAGCTGCGCCGCCGCCTGTATGGCTGCTAATGCTGCCCGTGCGCTTTTAGACTGCATCAGTGTGTTGCTTACTAGCCAGCGTACATCGCCTTCACATTTGATCTGTAAAGCCTCATCTTCTTCTGCCGCCATCGGTGCCAAAACCGCAAGCACTGACATTGCCCGCAGCAGCTGTGCTTTGGCACGCAGCAGCAGTCCTGAGCTATGCTCGCGCATATAACGCACTACCAGAAGGCGCACATTGCTTAAGATCAATACAGCCTGAGTCGAAAGATCCACATACATAGGCTGCTCGGGATTTGGTGCTTTGCATAAAGCCAGCTGCAAGATGCGTTCGCTGGCACTGGCAATGATATCCGTGCATGCGTCCGTGGAGACCCCTAGTTGATAAGCTGCACGCTCAGCCAAACGCACCAATTCCAAGCGATCTTCCATACGCCAAACTGCTTTGCTAGTCACTGCAAACTTGGCTACTGACCAGTCACATAGCGGCTCAAGGCTCTGGCTAATGTGCATACGTACGTCAGAGCGGGTCTGCTGCAACTGAGCCAACATTCGTGCTGCCAAACAAGCCTGGTGAGTATCCAGCTGCGGCAGCTGTTTGGCTAGTCTATTGCTCAAGCCAGCAAACAGACGCTCCATACACTTTGCGTCAACGTGATCGGCCATCAGCGCACTAGGTAGCAAGCCTAGCTGAACGTTGCATCCAGAAGCTGCCAGCCAATTATCGGCTACAATACGCGGCAGGACCGCTTCTGTCAATGCGCTATCCAGCACATGCAAAGACATTCCCAGCAGTACATAGAGTGATATTGCCAGCCGCTGGCAATTATCGCTTACTTGCGTCTTGTGCATTCGCGCCTCTATTTCAAGAACCAGCCAGCTCAGCCGTGCATCCTGCATCCAGTCGCTCATCTTTACACCGCCAACTACTTTCTCGGCCGCTTCGACAATGGTTTCTTGCTTGTAGCGCCGACCCCATTGCGGCAGAAGCAGCTGGCTATCAGAGCATGCATTAGCAAATACATTTGCTGCTGGCAATGTACCTCGTAGCTGGCTAACAAATTTCTGGACCTCTTCCTTGACGGTTAGCTGTGGCTGGTACAGAGTCACTAGCGACAACATGACCTGATTTAGTGACTCTGTTAGCAGACTCTGCACCCGTTCATGAGTAAATGCTGCATCCAAGACCACAGCCTTAAGGCGATCGTATTTGGCAGAGTTGCCCATGGTTAAAGCTACCGAGTGGGCCAGCAGCCATGCTATATGCTCTGTATCATAGGTGGTAGCATCAACAGATAACAATACAGATCGAGCCTGCTCAAAATTTTCTTGTAGGATCCACTCCAGCGCAGCGCTAACGTTGACTTGGCACTTCTGCTTGGTATCGTCAGAATGGAGCAAACCAGTCACCGCGGAATACAGGCTAACGTCCACGCTAAATACATCTGACGCACATTCTACCAGCAGTTGATCAACAGAAGCAATGCCAAATTCGGCTGAAACAAGCTGAAGCAGTCTGTGGCAAAGTGCAACTACCCGGCATGGCAAAGTCTCTGAACGCTGTATTTGCTCCAGTAGAATAACCAAGATCCCAGGCGGCACGCTTTTCGAGCTGGAAACCAACATCGCCAGCCCAAAGTTGCGAGTCATCACCACCAGCGCTTCGTATAGATTATCTATACCCGAGTAATCTATGTCTGGGTAATCGATCGCACCGCTAGAATCAATAAACGGCAGCTGCAAGCCTAATGCAGCCAACTGTTCCTCGGCAACTAGTCGGGCTAACGTACTGCATGCTGTCTGTGCTTGCCGCTGCAAAACATCTATAGCCGTAATCCCCAAGACCGACAGCACGTCAAACACTCCATTAGAGTCTCGGCTCCATGGACCAACCACCTCCCGCATAAACACTGTCTCGATTAGAGGATCCATCCGGGATTTCTGTATTTCGGTGTCTAGCCAGCCAATAAACCGCGGCAGATCTTGATCACTAGCCAAAGCAGCATTCTGTGATGACGCTTGTAGCAGCGCACTCATGGCACGCAAAATGCTGAAAATAGTCGGCATATGTCCTTTGTATCCGTAGCTCTTCATTAGAGGCAGAATGCGGTCCATAAGCGCACCCAGCAGCTCTGCAGAACCGTCCATTATACAGCAATGCACCAGCGAATCCAACGACATCAAGATCTGCGTCACATCTATATTGGTTATCATATCCAGCAGGCTGGATAAAAACTTGGCTTTCAAATGGCTCTGCTTCTCGGCTAATGCCGCAAGTACGCGTGCAAGCCCATCGCCGAATAGCCTGGTTATTCGAAATGCTACGCATAGCATTCGGGCTTCAAGCAAATCCCGCTGCTGCAACGACAGCTCTCCTTCTACAGATCCGCCTAGCTGAGTTTCAGTAAGCATAGTTCCTTCAGGAACATGTGCCTCCCATACTCCTTGCTTCGGGCCCTGCATACTGCTCAGCAGACTGACCGGATCGCCTTCAACAAGAGCTCGTAGCAAGTGGGAATTGTTGCTATTAAATACTGCACGTAAAAGTCGGTCCACAGTCTCATCCAACGACGCAATGCACGAGTAGCCATCTGTCCACTCCGAAATAAACATAATTGTTTGCCACACCCGCTCAATGCTCTTGGTCTCAGCAACAAACGAAACAAACCGTGCTCTAAACATATGCGTTAGCTGCTCGGCGCTTTTGGCAATGCCTGAGCTGCTAGAGTCTTGTGCTTCTTTCTGCAGATGCTTGCTGATTTGGCATATTGCCAACGACACGTACGGGACAAGCGGCTCAATAAACCGGCTCACTTCAAACTGAGTGCACTGCTCGATCACAGTCAGAAGCTGGATCCCAACTAGTCGCCATTGCGTCGGTGAAAGACTAGATAGCTTCTTTGCTGCCGAGGATCTTTGCTGTCTGGGAACATGATTCCTAACCAGCAAAGTACATGTATCCATGTTGCTTGATTGCAATGCCAATGCATTCAAGACATGTACAAACCGCACCTCCATATTCCACTCGGATGCAAGCACCAAACTATTGCTGTTTATCTGAGGCTGAACAGAAATATGATGCTCAATAACCGCTGCGAATAGACCTTTTGGCCAGCACTCTTTGGATGCACGCTCACAAACCTGCAAGATCGACTGGAAACAGGCCTTGACAAACAGAGTCCCATCATCGCCTGGTCTAATATAGGAGGCCAAATACAAAAGTAGCCTTGTCGTTCCAGGATCGTATTGTCGAGATCCAAAACCGTTCGCTCGTGGGCTATCGGTCTGAAACAGCAGCTCTGTGGACTGCCGTTTGGTATGTGCATCCAGCGCATCGGCCGCCTGTTGAAAAAGTAAATGCGCGTCTTTGGATCCCGGAGAATGAAGCATATCGTAGACAAGAGCTGCTGCTCCCGAAACCCCGCTCCGTACGCCATCCACTGCCCGCTGCCAAACACTATCGTTCAGCAAACTAACTCTATCGGCTGTGTGTGCTAAAGCCTGAATAGTCGCCAGTATCCATTCTTCAAGGACAAATAGCTTGCTCGTGTCGTTGTCTTGCAACAATGCTTGGAATTCGTCAAGCAATTGCCCACATAACCGAGTTCCTAGCATATGCGGATATATGCAGACCATATACCAAACGGTCTGTGCGGCTCCACGGGATTCGGAATTAGAGTTGCTCGATACAATCGCCGCAATCAAACGTTCAAGCGATGTGGGTGCTTTGCGCTGCCGTTTCTTGCGGTGTCCGGTGCTCTGCATGCTGCTTTCTGTCTGCTTTTGTGTCAGAAAGGCAGCTAAATACGCAACCGTGTCAAAGAACGCCAGTTGATTAGGCCGCACAATTGTGCTTAGTGGTGCAAACAGCTCAATTGGTACCAGGGTTTGCTGCGGTGGCTGCGGATAAACGAGTTGCCAGATGCTTGAAAGCCCACGAGGCAGATTGGTGAATCCATGACGCTCCCAAGAGCCAGCGGTCATGGTTTTTAATGACAGCTCCAAAAGAGCTAGCAACTCGACACTTGGAGTTTCTTCATAAATTTGGGCAAATAGCCGAGTCAATATACGGACACCATAAAGCACTGCTGTTGCCAGGTTGGGTTTGCGCGTAGACCATAAGCGCAAGCATGCTTCAAGAATGGGCTTTAGCTGAGCCTGGTGAAGCACCAAGTGTGTGTCTGGGGATGCGAGCAACACAATGTTGGCTATTTCGAGGACTATCGCGGTTTGCGCATTCTCGTGTGCATGAGAGCTACAATACTCGGCACAGAAGTCGATAAGCATCTTGCTTCGTCCCAAAAGACGCTTTGGCGTAGACGTCTTTACTATTGCCAACAAAGTTGCTGCTAGATCCGACTCGACAAGCTTAACTACAGGCTCCATGACTGAACTAGAGGCCTCCGACTGCTGCGACTCTACGCCAGCGTTATATCGAGTCAGGCTACAAATACACCACTCAACAATGGCTCGAGCGATCTCGTCTTTGCAGTTATACACATGCGGCAGATGCGAAGCCCACGCATGCAGGGTTTTGGCAAAATCCAAGCCAAGCACATACTCCAAGCACTCGTCTTCAGCAAGCGACTCCATAATATGTGCCACTACCGTTCGAGCCATAGCACCAGAAAAGTACGGCATGCCGATACTCCAAATATGTCTCATCGGTGTCGAGTACTTGTCTCGAATGCGCTTGCCCATCTGCTCGGCAGCCACCGGCACTTGCGGCCACTCCTGGCCAAACTTGTTGACAAAAGCGGTGGTTTCGCGTTTCAGAATTCCAATGGTCCATGATACAACTTCTTTCCAGGCATCGGGAGGGATCGAGGCAGCCAGTGTGTTGCCGTTCGACTGATCGTCGCGGAGTATATTGGAGAGCTCTCGTAGTCCATTCATGCGTTCGGTTGCTTTCTCGGACATCAATAGGTGGAGCTGTGTTGATATTGCACTGTTCGTGGGTGCTGACCTGTACCCGGAGTCTTTGTTTTCTGGAAGCTCATCGCTTGGCACTACTTTGACTCGGCGTCGTGGCCGTGACATTCTTCAAATTCTGCTTTTTTTTTTTTACTAAATGAACAATAATAAAAGGAAGAAATAACTGTTGGAAAGCGTCATGGTAGAAAACCACCTGTAGATCAACATCTAAGTTGATCATAATTGATCCATGCATGTTTATTTTATATAGTCGAAACTAGAGCAATACAAAATTGCCATGAAAGCCATAGATGAATTAGAACCTCTTGCCTGCAGAACGCAGCTGGATATTTTCCCTTACTTGACCAAGATCATTAGAAATGCCTATTTGGCCATTTCTGGTTTGCAGCGAGTTGGAGGACTGAACACCACCGTTCGTGTTTTGGTTGGACAGAATGCTGCTGCGGCGGGAGATCTTTGAGCCGCCTGACGAGTGAATCTGCTGGGCCATGGCAACAGAGGCGGCCAACACAATAACAGAAAGGATACGCATAGTGGGGAGATTTAAGAGAATTATAATGGAAATTTAAAAAGGAAAACCACCTAAGGATGAGTACTCCAAGAAGTTGAACATTAAGCACTTTATATATGATTTCAAACAAAAACTGGTAAATTAGACGGTTAAAGTAACAACTAAAAGTAGTTTCTCACCACTTCATCATGGTGGCTAATGGTAAACACAAAACAAAAGATATAAAAACCATAAAGGGAACACTTTATAACGCCATTTTATTTGAAAATGTGTAAAAGGCAAAACATGTTTCGACAAGAAAACAAATAAGAAACTAGAAGCTTGACATCACAACAGGTTCAAGTTCTTAAGCCTGGTTCTGAACAATCGTCGCCTTCTGACCATTCTGCTCGGCCTTTACAGGAGCAATGACGGGCTCAGCCACAACCTCAACAGGACGGTGGACCGGCTCAGCCACAATTTCCACTGGGCGGTGGACAGGCTGAACAAACGACACCTGCTGGGGAACAAAGGCGGGCCAAGCAACGGGAGCAAAGGCAGGCACAAACTCAGTAGCGTGGGCGTTCACCTGGTGGTGGTTCTCAGCAAAGACAACATCGCCATCGCGCTTGGTGATGGCCGCCACTGCATGGTGGGCCGGATAGACAGGAGCGAACTGAGGGGTGACAAACTGAGGAGCAACAAAGCCAGGGTTCACAAAGCCCGCCTGGGTGTTGACCTGATGATGGCTGTCAGCGAAAACAACATCGCCAGAGCGGCGGAAGAAACCAGCCCCGAGCTGGTTCTGCACAGGGCCCAGAGCATTGGAGTCGCCGTTGGCAGTCCAGCCGCTGTTGCCCTTAACGCCAGTGAAGGAAGGGTTGTTGGCGAGGTTATCCTTGATAGCAGTATTGGCGTTGAGGCTGCTGAATGAGGAGCCCACAACGTTGTTGAAGGTGGATGCGCCCGCGCCCTCGCTGGCAAACAGCGAGGAATCGGATTGCCAGCCGTTGTTGACGTTGGGGTTGGAGATGGCGCTGGATCCGCTAGCAACGCTAGCACCGCCCGAGAAGCCAACTTCCTGAGCCAGAACAGCCGAGGATGCGAAAACAATAGCAGTGAAAGTGCGCATGGTTGATAATCAAGTGTAGTTTAGGGTTGATTAAATTAAAGGTTGAGTGGTAGCTAGAAAGTGTGGTTTAGAAGGTGTTGAATGCAATGTGTTGGAGTTTTAAAATCTAGCAATTTTCCAAGATGTATTTATAACATTTCCTAACGAGGGATTTCAGAAAAATTTTTGGAGATTTTAATATTCGCTTCTAATAAAAAAATCCATGTTTACTAAAGCAAATTTCGGAATTGACAGTTGAGGATAATTCAGTTTAGATTGTCACACCATTTGATTTTGCTATTTGCACAAAAATGGCATTGTTTAAGACTGTACGCAGTAGAATAGTAGGACAGAAAAAGCAGAGGGAGTAATTGTAAGGCATATTGCATTTTTCCCAAACCGTTTGTAGCTTTACAAGCTTATTATCCCCTAAATGGCTTGTTAATTTAAATGTCTTGTATATATATCGAAAAACAACCACTGCTTCCAAAACAACAATTGCAGTTGACACCATATTTAATGTGGCGGGTATCCAGATAATATAAAAAGCGTAGAATGAAATTGACGATGAATTCAGCAGAATGAATCGTTTGTTTTAGGGGACCAGAGGGAACAACGTGCGCAGCCAGCACCGATTGTTGCAATTGTTTATGGCTCTGCCAGGTTCTTTGTGCTTCCAAAAGACAGTTCTACTTTAAGAGAAGCCGCTGATTAAATCCATAGAAGACTGACGTAGAAGTAGTACGTCGCAGTTATTGATTCAAACGGTGATCGATTAATAAGCACTAGGTTTTAGATGCAGTAGAGAAATTTATAGGCTGGATTTTCCCAATTTACGCCCTGTAATTTACCCCTCATTCATTTTTTACAGGCGTTGGAGTGACAGAAAAAAATGGTTAATGGACTGGCAGCAAAGGCGCTTATTGTGGCAGCTTGTGCAATGGTAATGTGGGATCAGTTTTCTGAGGGCCAGATTTACCATGACGAGTGCCGGCGATTTTACTGGGCACCTCGACTAATGAACAAGTATCTGCACGAAAACGGCGTCCTAAACACACGGGAGGAAAAGATCCCGCGTACGCGGTATTTCCTTGAACAAAATCTCCCCACGCCGTACCGCCTAGTGCATGCAGATGAGCAGGACGAGTATAATCATCGGCAGCATTATCGCTTGTCAATCTACCTGGACGATGACAACCATGTTACCAAGCTAAAGTGTTGTTAAGCTGTATAACAGTCACAATTCACCGATATGCATGATGTGCATTTCGGGAAATAAGGATAGGAAGGCGGAATTGGCGGAGATTTTTTTTTTCGTGTTGACTCGGGCGGAAATAGGGTGAAGGCCCGATCTGCAGCATTGATAGATATTTTCCATTGGGGCAAAGAGCACGCTGGGCGTTTATTGGTTCAAATGTCGCCGAGTGTGCTTTGGCAATAAAGGATTCATAAAGCCAGAGTGGCATGTGAAATGTTGGTATCTTAGTGATCACTAGCAATGCCACTAGTGTGTAGAGGAGAGTAACCCTGAAAAGCGTCTAAAAGAACTACAGAGATCTAAAGTAGTTGTGACTGCTTTAGCTGCTTATAGGCAAAAGGAGAAAGAGAGAGAAAGAGGAAAAAAGCTCGGGTATCTTACTGAATCATAAAAAAGGCGTTGGGGGGTTTATGTAACAAATACGGTGTCTAGAAGCTCAACGGCTAGATACGGAAGAGGCATATCTCCCATGATGCTCACAGCATAAAAAAAAAATAAGGAAAGCCGTGCATATAACACAAGAATTTCTTTTCCACTTTTCTTCTCTTCACTTTTACAGGTGTCTATTATCTAAAGGTTAAGAATGTTTTCTACAAGGGCAGGGTATCGGATGATACGAAGTGCCGGCATAGCACAGACGCAGCGGATGACAATGTCAACGCTCAAGGGTGCAGATAAGCCATCAGTGCGGTTTCCCCGTCTGCGCAAGATCAAGCGAGCAATGATTGCAAGTGCGCTCGTAGGAGGAACATATTTGGGATGGCTAATGTACCGGAACCGCAATCCCGCCGAGCAGCTACCCTACGACCCCAACAAAAAGACCATAGTGATTCTGGGCACCGGATGGGGGTCGACGACGGTGCTGAAGAACCTGGACACAGAAAACTACAACGTGGTGGTGGTTTCGCCACGCAACTACTTTTTGTTCACGCCGCTGTTGCCGAGCTGCACGGTGGGGACGATCGAGAACCGGTCGATTATGGAGTCGGTGCGGCAACTGGCCCGGCACAAGCAGCGTGCAGTGACGTTTTACGAGGCAGAATGCACCAACATTGATGCCGACAGCAAGGAGCTGACGATTGAGCGGCGCACGCACTCGGACGACTTGCAAGTGAGCAATGAGCGGCCGCCAACGGCGCCAGAAGACGTTGTGAAGCTCAAATACGACTACTTGGTGGTGGGCGTGGGCGGCACCGTCAACACGTTTGGCACGCCGGGTGTCCAGGAGCACGCGTGCTTTTTGAAGGAAATGCGAGATGCACGCAAGATCCGGCGTCGCCTGATGGACGCGGTTGAAAGCGCGTCATTTGACGATATATCAGAGGAGGAACGTGACCGGCTGCTACATATGGTGGTCGTGGGCGGCGGACCCACCGGCATCGAATATGCCGGTGAGCTGCATGACTTCCTAACCGACGACCTGACACAATGGTATCCGTCATTGGCTCATCGCGTCCGGATCACGCTGGTCGAGGCCCTTCCCAACGTGCTGCCGGCATTCGACAAGAAACTCATCGACTATACGCAATCAACGTTTTCGGAGAACAAAATCACCATTCTCACCCGGACCATGGTGAAGGAGGTCAAGGACAAGTCGTTTGTGGTGCAGAATGCTGATGGATCACGGTCGGAAATTCCGTACGGCTTGCTGGTGTGGGCTACAGGGATCAAGGCCCAGCCCATTGTCAACCGCATCCGTGAGCAGTATCCAGAGGTGCAGACCAATGGACGGGGGCTGCTGGTTGACGAGTACTTGCGTGTCAAGGGCGCAAAGGACATCTGGGCCCTGGGCGACTGTGCTTTATCGGGATACGCTCCGCTGGCACAGGTTGCGTCGCAGCAGGGCAAGTGGCTGGCACGGCGGCTCAACAATCTGGGGTCTGCCGCAGCCAAGCAGCCTGGCGAGTTTGATGTGTTCGCAGAAATCGAAGATGAAAAGCCGTTCAAGTACTCGTCACAGGGATCCTTGGCGTATATTGGTTCCGAGAAGGCCATTGCAGATTTGCCGCTGTTTAACCGGAACATCACTGCCGGCGGCCTGGCCACGTTCTGGTTCTGGAAGTCTGCGTACCTGAATGAGCTGTTTTCTCTGCGCAACTCGACGCTGGTGGCTTCCGACTGGATCAAGCGGTTCTTCTTTGGGCGGGACATTAGCCGTGAATAAACCCCGTAAATTGCGCCATCTCGGATATTCCAGCCTACATTTGCTTGATTCGCCAAGATTTAAGATTTTCAGTTATCAAATGCGCTTTATCTGATGCGAAAAATAAACCATTTTCTTTTTTAACCAGCTTCGTATTTACATTAATAGGATGGAAAACAGTGTGTCTCGGGTATCTATTTCGGCGCTGTTGCACCAGTCTTCCTTTGAGACCACCACCAGCAGCAGCAGCAGCAGCAGCAGCGATAGCAAGCCCAAGACTGCTCCACCTGCTCCGGCACAAGGCAAGGCAGCTCCTCCTGCTCCAACACAAGGAAAGAAAGCAAGCCAAATTATATGCGCAAACTGCAAGACCAGTATAACACCACTATGGCGACGGGACCCGGCCACCGGAGCGCACCTATGCAACCGCTGCGGCCTGTACCTCAAGACATACAATGTAATGCATCCTCTAACAAGAATAAAGCGGCGAGCCATAAATGTTGTGCAGTCTCGGCAAGGCAGCCAGGCAGAAACAATGGACGACGTGGAGCAGATCCCGCGGCCTGCCAACTGCCATCCCTGGCAGCTAAGCCAGCTGCCGGCCTCGCAGCGGCGCAAGCGAGTAACGCCCAAGCAGCAGATCAGCCTGGGCATAAAGCCCCGCTGCTTCAACTGCAAGGCCGAGCAGACGCCCCTGTGGCGTAGAGACCCTGCCGACAACATCATATGCAACGCATGTGGGCTGTACTACAAGCTCCACGGCAAGGCCCGTCCGGTAGCGATGCGGCGGACATCGGTGCAGAGGCGTAATAGGGCCGCCGGACAGCAGGCGCGGTCGGTGCCAGCAGCCAGCGGAGGCAGTGTTGCGAAGCCGCTGGCTGCTGCTCCAGAGCACAAGCATGGCGGGCTGGACGTGCTGATAAACGCGGCGCTGGGCCAGAAGCCCAAGCAGGCCTGCTCGATGCTGGACTCGCTGGCCAGCGTGGCTACTGCTGAGATGGCAGCCGGAGGCATGAAGGAGATGCTGCAGAACGAATGCCGGAGACTTGAGCATCTGCTGGAGAAGTCAAAGGCTCGGCTCGACACATTGGAATAAAATCTCTTTATCTTTCCCGCTTATCTTAAAATGGGAGTGTTTACAAGAAAAAGAGCAGCACTTTTTTCCTTGGGAAAAAGACGTCTATTGGGACACAAAGAAAGTGTCTTTTTGAGATCTTTCCTTTATGACACCTAATATCTATTTTTCCCCAAGATCTGCTTGTTTATCGAGATAATCCTAACTCTGCAATGCCCAGCTATTCGTTGGGAAATCTTGGGACACCGCCACAGAAATCGCCAATCTTCTCAGGCCATCGAATAGACCCTTCAACGTAAAGATTTACATAATTCCACGTTAAAGTCACTCGCTTTTTTATTCCAGTCAATTGCCACGAGACACAACAAACTGCCGAAAATCACCACCATTTCTATGTGCATTGTCTAATCCACTCCTTTTTTTCTTTCTGTGCCCGTGTATACTACTTTTATCGTTCACTCAAAAAGATTTGGTTTATAAAAGCCCTATTTTGCCCGGCCTTGCCCAAATTCTTAGATTCCTCCACTATTATCAAACTTTTCCCTCTTCTCTTATATATAGACACTTTTCCAGTTTTTTGGACATCACCCGACGTGCAGATAAATTTTCTTTTTTTTTTCGCCAAGAACAATATCACTTTCTTCTCCCTATTTCTCTCTTCCAATTTTTTATTTGCAACAACAAAAAGCCTTGTATTCTATAAGAAAAGTTTTGATGGCACAAACACATAGTTCCGATGACAAAACCAACGATAGTTTGGTATGCTTCAACTGCGGAGCGAATAGCACACCACTTTGGCGTAGAGACGCAGACGGAAACGTTATATGTAATGCCTGCGGGTTATACTTCAAACTACACAACGTACCTCGGCCCATCTCAATGAAGCGCCCAGTGATTAAGCGGAGACGTCGTCGGACTAACACGGCCAAACCCCAATCGCGTGCCAAGCCCTCGGTACCACGCAGCTCCTCGTTGCCTCTCGATGACCCCATCTCAGAACTCCCCCTTGAGCCTGCCTGTGGTCTCCAGTCGCTCATCCATGCGGCAGAACTCAGCCTTCCGGTAAACCTCAAGAGACCCAGAGAAGAGTCCTGGCTGCTCGACTCTCTGGCCACCGTGGCTACTGCCGAGATATCGCTGTCGAAGCGTCGTGCTTTGGACATCCGCGTCAATGGCTTTGTCCCCATCGATTCTCCTCAGTCGACGTACCGCGAGGCGCTGCAGCGCGAGTGTGAGCGGTTGTGCGCAGAGTCGGCGTTGGCGGCATCGCTGCCGGCCCCCTCGATAAACCTAAAATAAGCTTCTGTATCCTATATCGCGCATATCTTTTTCTTTCATTTTGTGACACTAGCATGTTGTATTCTTTGACACATTAAAAATGGCTTATTCTATTGTTTTTGGCGATAAAGTACACGGGTGGGGTGGGTTAGACCATGGGGTTGAGTAGAAGCCGTTCATTTTGCTCCATCTGGTCCTTCAAAAAGTTCAGCCGAATGATCAGCGCCAGTGGGTTTACACCTGTGAACGTTGGTGTATCTGGCGAATCTATTGGCAAACTGTCGCAATCGCTGATTAACGCCTGGTCAGGTGTTTCTTTCTGGCCGCAGTCATCTGGAATATCATTTGCTGGCTGTTTCTC
Source organism: Coemansia sp. RSA 1250 (assembly GCA_027578955.1). Taxonomy (NCBI): domain Eukaryota; kingdom Fungi; phylum Kickxellomycota; class Kickxellomycetes; order Kickxellales; family Kickxellaceae; genus Coemansia; species Coemansia sp. RSA 1250. The sequence goes on along the minus strand of JANBTS010000030.1, from coordinate 118,079 downwards.
ATTGCCAAGGCTCAGCATCGCCAGCTGCCTGGGAACCACCAGAAGCCGCTGCTGCGCTGATTTTGTGCTTGCCTTGGATGATGGCGTTTGCTGGTTTGTGGTCTGCACTGCCGAGTATCGCGACCAGTAGCTGTCTCGAGACGACTCATTATCGGCTGCCAGCCGGCCGCAGCACTCTTCTGACAGTCCTCGCGCCGGCGCCTTGCTTTCCGGAAACGCCAGCGGAAATGGCAGCGGTGATGTTTTATTGTCTGCCTCGTCACAGTATAAATCCCAGTATGAGCTGTCACTATCCATCACAGAATAAAAAAACACTCTTTTGCACGTGGCTCAAAGAATAGTTTGCGATTTACGGCGGATAGAAAAGAGTATATATGCAATAGGGTTTAGTAAAGAACGATGTGCAAATAAAGGTTTGTAGATAAAGAGAGAAAGGTGGAGAATGAGCGTTCAGCAAAGAAGAAGGAAAAAAAAAAGACAGCGCCTCTCACAAAAACAAAAGCGAGACTTGTGGTCTTTTTTAAAGTAATACAGAGAGAAGAAATGTGTTTTGATAAGAGGTGTTTATTCGAGTGACGCAGTTTTTATGCAAGTTGATAAACGCTCTTATCGCTATACGAATAACAAATCTCTACAGCTGCAGATTGATAAGGAAAGGCCGGCATTGTTGGTCGGTGCGTAGCCAAGAGAAAGCCTGCTCACGTGTGCCTATTAAAAGTTCCGTAGGGGGGGACAATCTCTTCCTGTCTTTTACGCTTGGGGTGGTCATTTTAGCGGAGCATAAGGAGGGAGTTTTTAGCAGTTTGCGGCTATTGGGAATATTTTGAGATTCTTTATTTGGTGCACATCCCCGCACATAGGCCGCAAAGGCGCTGTGCAGTAGAGGTTCCGTCTTTTATAGAGTTTCAGCGCAGTTTTAGCATCCTGCTGGATTTAATCAGCCCAATTTAGCTCCAGCAAGCACAATCTCTGCGATCAAAGAAGATATGCTCATTAAACGCACTCACGTGCTTAATTAATGCTTCGCGTTTTCTTCCCGCCTTTTTGTTCTGGGGAGAGACTGAGTGGCAAAAAGGCGAATAAAGCGGTATTGGATTGATACTTTACTGCTCAGGTTTTTCTTCTTCCTTGTATCAATACTTGCACACGCATAATATTCATCACTTCCTTTTCCATTGATGACTGCGGACAGAGCCTTCGGGCCGACCAAGCTGCCGCAGAACGCACGACAACGCACAGCACCCGTAGACATTGTTTCTGACAGACAGCCCTCTAGGCAGGCAGCAGCTGCACACAGCTATGATGCGCGAGTCAGCCGGTTACTCGGGTCCAGCCCCCGAAGCCTACCCTCGCAAGCAGCCAGCATGCAGCTCTGGGGGCAGCCCGCAGGCGGCAAAGGCGACGACAGCGACTCAACGACGTCGTCGCAGCGGCAAGCCAAAGCAATGGAGCGGGCAGAGGTTGCCCGCCGCCTAAAGCTCCACCTAGTCACACGACCAGCCAGCAGCCATGAAGCCCAGTCATTGGGCAAGCGCATTGCGCCCAATGCAGCTGCAGCGTCTCCTGCGCCCTCGACGATGCTTGCGCCCGACGATTTTGGATATGCAGCCGACATTAATGAATACGACAGTGACGTAGGCGCCCCCAGTGCAGCTGCAATGCAAGTGGTCGACCCGCTGCAACTGCCCTCGGGCGACATCACCCACCAGATCTACCGCTGGCACGACAAAAACGGCACCCACCCGGGCGCACTCGCCCATAGCACAGCCATTGCCAGCCATCCCGAATCCGCCGCCGCTGCTGCCGCCCGCTTGTCCGACGACGCCGCGTTCGCACGGCACCTGTCCCGCCGAAAGTCGTTTTCTGGCTGGGACTCCGACTCTGAATGGGACATCCCCTTTCGCCCCGCCCAAATCAACGTTCCTGGCGGGTTTCGCCGGCAGTTTGTCCGCGAGCAGGCGCAACGCCAGGGTCGCGAGCCTCCCGGCCTGATTGCCGAGACCTTTGTGGACTTTATTGCGCTCTATGGGCACTTTGCTGGCGGGAACTACTTGACCGAGGAAGACAAAGAGTACTTTGACCAGATCTACGAGTACCGCGAACCCCAAGTTCCCACCGAGCAGACGCCGCTGCGCCGCACTCCAAGCAATCTGCATGGGACTGCATCGAGCAAAAAGGCCTTTTTCTTGGTCATCAAGGCGTTTGTGGGCACAGGGGTGCTGGTTCTGCCACGCGCCTTCTACAACGGCGGGCTGCTGACGTCGTGCGTAATGATGGTTGCGGTTGCATGGTACGCGTGGCATTGCATCCTGCTGCTGGCGCAAGTGTACCTGCATGTTGGTGGCGGCAGCTACAGCGATATTGGACGAAGACTGTATGGGCGCTGGATGCAGTATGCCGTGACGAGCTCGATTGTGTTGGCGCAGATCGGTGGGTGCTGTGCGTATACGATCTTTGTGGCTCAGAACTGGCGCAACGTCTTTGATACGCTGAGCGGATGCCGGGTGCAGCTGTCGACCGGCTTCTGGGTGCTGGTGCAGATTCTGGCGTTTGTGCCGCTGGCGCTGATTCGGCAGATCCGCTACTTTGCTCCTGTCGCGTTGCTGGCCAACGTGCTTATTATCGGCAGCTTGGGATACCTGCTGGGCTTTGATGTATGGTCGATTTCCACGCATGGCCCAGCCCCCTTTGTCAACTACAATCCAGCTCGCTTCCCGCTGCTGGTGGGGACTGCCGTTTATTCGTTTGAAGGCGTTACTCTGGTAATTCCGATTCTGGAGAGCTTGCAGAACAAGCATAGCTTTAGCCGGGTACTGACTCTGGCCATAACCCTCTGCCTGGGCTTATTTTTGTGCGTGGGCTCTCTGTCATACCTGACATTTGGCGAGCGTGTAGAAGCCGTAGTGCTGCTTAACCTGCCCAACACATCCTCATGGACGCTAACGGTGCAGCTGTTGTACTCGATAGCCATCTTGTTCTCTATGCCTTTGCAGCTGTTCCCGGCAGTGCGGATCATGGAAGACATGATGTTTACTCGCTCGGGTCGTGACTTCAAGAGCGTAAAGTGGCAAAAGAACCTCTTTCGCACGCTCACTGTACTGCTGATTGCGCTGATTGCGATATTTGGGGCGGATCAGCTGGACAACGTGGTGTCGCTGGTGGGATCCTTTTGCTTGGTGCCGCTGAGCTTTATATATCCGTCCACCATGCACTTGCGTGCGGTTGCGCAAACAAAGTGGGTGAAGATTAAGGACATGGTGCTTATTGCCGTGGGAATAGTGGCTATGGCATATGTGACCTATATTTCCATAGACACGTGGGGAGCAGCCGCACCACCGATAGATGTATGCGCATCGAGACCATAGAATTGATATATTTAAATAAAACGATGTTGGCGGTTATGCTTGTACGTAAAGCCGATAAAGGCAGCTGGATCGATGTCAGCACCAGGCTGAGTAGCTAGTCCATCCAGATCCTTCCATTTGTTATTGACGTCCTTGTAGGCTGCCATCGAGACAGGGTCAGAAAAGTCGTCGAAATGCCGGGTATCCGCATCCGACTGTAAGGCGGGGATAAACGGCGGTACTTGCGTCTCCCGCAGCCGAAGCATATCCATTCCGCGGAAATACGAGTGTTTGGCGATTTCTGCCAACGAAGACAGCCGAATGTCCCGATGGCACACCAGGGCAGTGATCAGGTCCCAGGCCTCGGGCGTCAAGTTATCCTCGGCTTCTTGAGAAGCAAAGTCTGGTCGCTGCAGCACCTCTTCCCAATGGAACACGTTGCGCCAGACATCGTCGGCAGTGGGGCCTGTAAAGGGCGAATAGCTGGCATAGAACTCGTAGAGAATACAGCCCAAGGACCAGAAATCCACTCGAAAGTCGTAGCCCAAGTGTGCATCCGCCAGTGGGTCGTGGGATGCAGCGCTGTTCTGGCTGGAACTGTTGCCGTTTGCCCCGCTACTGCTGCTGCCAGGGTCTCGGTTGCGGTCCATGGCCAGCGACGTATAGAGGATCTCGGGGGCCATATAGTCTGGAGACCCTACTATGGAGAATGCCCGAGAAGCCTGGTCGGCCAGCCGGCCAGCAGCATACTTTGACAGACTGCGTTTCTCGCTAGAAGACTGAATGACGAGTTCCTGGTCCTTCACCCGATCAAGTTTCTTGCGCATAGCCTCCAGCGTGGGACGGCTAAGGTGGCCATGAGAGAGCCCGAAATCCGTCAGCTTGACGTGGCCAGACGCATCGACCAGAAAGTTTTCTGGCTTGAGGTCGCGATGGAAGTAGCCAAAGGAATGCAAGGCTGATACAGCCACAATGGCCTCGGCAATGTAGAAGCGAGCAACGGGATGCCGAAACAACTCGCTGTGGATTAGCAAGGAGCGGATATCCCCGCCAGGAACAAACTCCATGGCCAAGTACAGGTGCCGGCGGTCCTGAAAAGCATAAAGCAGCTTTACCAGCCATTCGGACCTGGACGTGCGCAGAATATCCCGCTCCGTCAAAATATGCTGCACCTCGCCCAGCTTCACTAGCAGTTGCTTCTCCATCTTCTTCAGCGCACATACCTCACCCGTGTCCCGCTTGCGCACCAAAAACACCTGCCCGAAGCCTCCCTGCCCGATCTGCGCCAGAATATCAAACTCGTGCTCACGTGTGCGATTGCGTCGCCGGCGCAAAATGTTCGTCTCATTACTCTGATGGCTGACCCACGACTGCTGCACTTCCTGAGCGGAAACATGCACGCTGCGGATGGCCGCCTTGAAGCTGTCCAGGCGTGCCCGACGGTTGGCAATGTATGTGAGGTGGTCGACGTAGTAGTCCAGAAAATACACCTGCGCGGCCTCTATCTTGCGCCTGATGGACGGGTCGATTGTGCTGAGAAAGGCGCTGCGTCGGCTCAGCGAGCTCCCATGCGAGTTGCTTTCGGACATGTCCATGCTGGAGCCGTTGACTCCCAGGTCGCTGCTGGCCGTGCTGCCTATCCACAATTCTGCCTGTCTCTGTGCTTCAAGTATGCTGCTTGCTGAGACGCTACGTCCGATGGTCTCAAATGTATGCATCATGTTGTTGGCCTCTGCGTATGCCAGCCAGGGCTGTTCGCCCTCGTTATGTGGCTGTGCATCCATACTTCCCCGCTCGGCCATTCCTATTTATAATCAATAATGCGCTGGCAAAATAGAAAAGAGTTCCACATGTTCACGCGAGAGAGAGGAAAAAAAGCCTCTCTCACTCCACTTTATGCACCCCCTTTCCTTTTTTTGACCAACCCGTAGAGCGGGGTCTCATTTGTGAGAAATGTCTTGATCGCCCTTGATCCAGTAACTGATCAAGCCATATGCCCTTTTTTTGTCTGATGCTGACGCGTATAAGTTTCTCTGTTTTACAAATTTTCCAAGAAATAACAGCAAATGGAAGTGGATAGCAGCGTCAACACATATCTGCAGACTCAGCAGCGCCAGGCGCCCTCGGAGCTGGCTCATTACTTTGCCGAATTCGAAGATTTGTACGAGAGAAAGTAAGTACAATGTGCTGGCTCTTGTGGAAAAAGTGCATTAAAAGGAAGCCGCAATCTGTAGAATATGGCACCAATTGACGGGACTGGTGGAGAAGTTTATAAACATACCGGAAGCGGCACCTTACCGGGTCGGAATATACACGGAGTTTGTGCGGGACTGGCAAAAGCACATGAACAAGGTCAAGCTGGTCCTGTTTGCCCTGGCAGCAGCACGGCAATTCGACAGCATTCCAGAGGCAGTCAACTTTATGCAAAAGATATCCGAACAAGTCGACCAGCCCGACTCGCAAGATGCCTTTGCGTTGGCGCAGCTGGAGACAGCGCACTTCCGGCTCTTGCTTAACGATCTGGACGCAACTCGCGAGAGCTTGGAAAAGTGCCAAAAGATGATTGAAAAGTTTGACTCGGTGGATCCTGTCATCTATGCCAGCTTCTACCGGGTATGTGCCGACTACTACAAGGCCAAGGCGGCGTTTGGTCAGTACTACAAGAACGCGCTGCTTTTGCTGGCGTGCATCAATGTCGATGAGCTAAGCGTGGAAGACCGGGTGCAGCGGGCATACGACTTGGCAATTGCTGCATTGCTCAGCGACAGCATCTATAACTTTGGCGACCTGCTCTCGCACCCCATTTTGAACGCGCTTCATGATACCGAGCATGCGTGGATGGTGACCTTGTTGCTGGCCTTTAACTCGGGCGATATCGGCAAGTTTGAGTCGCTGACAGGGAACTTGCAGAAGCAGCCTCTGCTGATGCAGCAAGAGGCCTTTTTGCAGCAAAAGATCCGCTTGATGGCGCTTATAGAGTCGATGTTTAGGCAGCAGGGTACCGGCACACACAAGGTGTCGTTTGCGTCTGTGTCGGCTGAAACCAAGGTGCCAGTTGATGAGATTGAGCACTTGATAATGAAGGCGCTGTCGCTGGGACTGATTCGTGGCGGCATTGATCAGGTAGATCAGCAAATCACTGTGCAGTGGGTGCAGCCACGGTATCTGGGCAAAGAACAGATTAAAAGCCTGGCGGATCGTTTGGCTCAGTGGGAGGAGCGCGTCAAGGCCACCTCTCTGCAGATGAGCCAAACGGCCCCCGAGCTATTTAACTAGAAAATTTTATTATCGGAAAAATGCTAATTTGTTAAAGGGTTTATTGTAGCCATGTTCGGTGCTGGCTAATTGCCTATATACGCTAATACTGGATCTATAACAGCCAAAAAAAAAAAATGGCCTGCTATTTTGGCCTACGGCAAGTTGTACATTATTGTGCTATTTTGAGATGTGCGTCTTCTTCGCCACTTTTTTTCACTTCTTCCCAAAGAGGCTTACCAAGGTCCACAACCTTGTCGCCTATGTATACGTTGCAACTACAACCAACTTTAGAAGGACATATTGCACTTCTATTAATAATTTCTTGAATAGTTTCGCTAGTTTTTCCCGTAACAGTGTCTGATTGGATTGCATAACTTGTGTTGGAGCACTCATGTGTTATTTCAACAAAGCTTTCGTATTCTTTGTTCATATTGCTTGCACAGCTATCGTTGGGATTTGAGTGAAGCCAATCGGCTATCCATTGTATAAGACTCATAATAATTTCTACTTTAACAAGAAGGGAGGAAGAAACCTCAAAGGTTGTTTATATAGTAGCATGAACAGGCAGCCAGCTTTAAAAATAATCCGCCGAAGTCTTATAAATCCGTGCCATTTTCAGCTCTTAGGAGAAAGGATTGAAGTCTTCTGGGTGTTGGGGGTGCAATTCCGAAGCTAGAGCTCTGCCACACCTTTTTCGTCGTAGGTATCCGTTGTACAATCGTTGGTAATATCTGTATCGGATAGCTGTAGAATAATCCATCTAACAGACTGCCTCAACAAATCCGAACAACTGGGTGACAGGTGCGACAGCTGCAACTGCTCAACAGCACTATCCTTTTGCATCTGCAGCCACACCGACTCGCTTTCAGCAGCATCATCGCTGGTATCAACTGTAATGTCAAGCGAATGAGCAGTATCTATAGCGTTAAGCCACAAGCGCTGAACCTGAAGCCGCCTTCTCTTTATAACCACGTCAATCGGCTTCCAGCTTTTGCTCTGAAAAATAATCAGAAACGCTCGACAAAAAGACGCCATTGCAAGCTTCAAAAATGCCTGCTGGGCATCGGCCAACTCAGCGTTTTGTTGAGCAAGTGACTTCAACACCAGACCTATGTTTTCCCACACCTGTGCATCCTGTTGCCGTTGCTCCAAATACAGAATATGCTGTTGCAGTGCTTCGTCAAAACGACCTAGCCAAGTCAGCACTTTGGCTTGGAAGCTATTGTACCCTGGATTCATGCCACCACATTTCAAATACCAGTCGTAGAAATGCTCAGTGCTAGCCAAATCGCCGTCTTGCATGGAAGAATGTGCTCCAATATCGATTATTTCGCGGATATTGGCTATTCGTGGCTGTCGGCCATTACCAGGCTTTGTATACGCACTGATGGTCTGTCGGCAGATGTCGGCAGCTCGTGCATACTCCTTCTTGAAGTACAAGCGCTGAACAGTATATGTGATTTCACTAAACCCATTGTGCTTGGCTACCCAGCTGGCAACATCTAGGTTGGACCGATCAAACCACGCATCTTCGTCTATTTGCGGCGTATAGTTTATTTGGCTCACATCAAATTTCTGCTTACGATTTCGGGCTGCAACAAACAACCCGTCGTCATCCCCACTGTCGCTGTCCCCGACAAATTGAAAAAACCCATGGATATCGTCAAGTCCCGTCTCTTCTGCCATTTTTCCCCCTTTGCTCTTATCTAGCCTGCCAATTAAAAAATTAAACTCATAAATATACCTGTAATTCTGAGCTTATGGCTAATTAATTTGGCTTTGCACGTGTGCCCTTAAAGTAAACAAACTTTCGTTGGTTCCACTTTTCTTCTTGTAATTTAAATTGATTTGAATTATAAGACATTTGGCTTGGCCATTCTACCTTCCATATTGTACAACTTGCAGGGGGTTTTAAAAACCATTTACATTTTATAAATCAGCAGACAATATTCATAAAAACATTAAGCGATGGCAGATGAGGAAGACTACTCGTCACTGCCGCTTGAGCAGCGACTCGAGCACAAGGTAAAGTGCCAAAAAGCATATATTGACCATTTAATAGATAGCCTGCACTATACTAAGCACCATGTACGATTTTAAATAGATATGGAAGGTGCGGATGAAGGCATATACCGACCTAGCAAAGGAGCTAAAGCAGCTAGACCCAGAACGAGAAGCTAGCAAATTCGCCGGATATGAAAGTCTTTTGGCGAAAATGGTGCTGGACAGCAATATGGCAGCGCAGGAAAGCGGAGTACAGGCCGTCATAGCTTTTGTTGACAATGCGCCGAATCCAGTGCGGCGTCGAGAAGAGATTGTTGCGGGTGTGGTTGCCAAATGCCTCGCTGCAACAAAGGCCGGAACACGGAGTTTAAGCAAAGAGCTGCTGCTGCTTATGAGCGAGGTAGATACGCCTGGACCCGTGGTGCAAGGGGTGCTGGAGGGATTTGAAGCCAAGCAGCCCAAGGCAGTGGTCGCAAGTCTAAGTGCAGTTCGGGATATTGTGCGGGCGTTTGGCATAAAATTTATCAACTTGAAGCAGCTGTTAAAGGCGCTTTCAAAGCCATTTGCGCACCGAGATAATAATGTGCGGACAGAGGCGCAACATGTGGCAGTTGAGCTATACAGGTGGATGAGGCAGGCAATTATGCCTTCGTTACAGGACCTGCCGCCGGTGCTGCTCAAAGAATTAGAAGCGCAATTTGCTCAAGTGGATCAGCAGCCGCCGCCCACTCAGGAACGCTTGCTGCGCTCGCAGCAACAACAACAGGATCAAGCAGATATACCTTTAGAACCAGCACAGGGGGAGAGTCTAGAGCCAAACGATGCGGATGCTCATGAAGATGTGGGCGCTAATATGGATCCGTGGGATCTGGCAGACCCCGTCGATATTGCACAGAAGCTCCCTGACGACTTTAACATGCTGGTAGGATCCAAAAAGTGGAAGGAGCGCAAAGAAGCACTCGAGCAGCTTCATGAAACGCTGAAAAAATCGATTCGGTTGCAAATGAGCTCAGGAACTGGCGATGTAGTGCAAGAGCTCGGAAACAAGATATCCGATACCAACATAATTGTAGCCACATTAGCAATACAGAGTTTGGAGCTGGTAGCACGTGGACTACGGCAGCCGTTTGCGCCCTACGTTCAGAGCACTCTCCCTGCATTGGTAGAGAAATCCAAGGAGCGCAAGCAAAGCGTGGTAGATGCTATTCGGGCGACAATGGATGCGTATTTTGTTGCAGCAGTCAATTGCGACCTTACAACGATTGGAGATCACTATTTTACAGGCGCAACTCACAAGAATCCGCAGGCTCGGGCTGAGGCGCACCGGTTTCTGAGTCGCTGTTTTGCAGTGGTGCCAAAGCGGCCAAGCAAAGGCGAGGTGAAAAAGTACGCTGATCAGCTGAAATCAGGGCTGGACGATGGAGATGCAGGGGTGCGTGAAGCAGCCGCCGAGGGACTAGGCACATTGTCAAAGCTGGTGACAGCCAAAGTACTGGATCCGTTTATTGAAGGTGTGGACAAGATCAAAATGGAAAAGATCAATGAGTTTGCGGAAAAGGCCACAGTCAAGGCCAAGTCAGCAGCACCAGCACCAGCAGCACCCCGATCAGCGGCAAGTAGCAAGCCTCGACCACGGCCTTCTGCAGTATCAGCAAAGCCAGCCGCACCAGCAAGCACACTAGCGCCAGCAGCAGAGAGTGAGAGTGATGGATTGGGTGCCAATTTACCACCACATATTCGCAAAAAGCTAGAAGCATCGGCCCGTGCAGCGGCTATTAAAAAGGCACAGCGCGAGGGACGACCCATAGATGATCTGCTACCGCCAGCACAGCCAGAGCCATCTGCTCCAGCTGCCAAGCCTCCAGCGTCAAGACCTGCGGCAGCAGCTCCGCCAAAAAGACCCACAGCAGCAGTGGCATCTTCACGCAAGCCGGTAGCGGCAGCAACAGCAGGTAAAATCAAGTCAGGTGTATCAGCTAAGCCAGCAGCAAGCGAGGCAGTAACGATGAAGTATGCCAACGACGAGAGCTTGGATGAGAAGATAGCTGAAGTGTTACCGGCAGATGTATTGACCAGCCTCAGCAGTGCAAAGTGGAAGGAGAGAATGGAGGCTATGGATCAGCTTAGGGAGTTTTTAGGCGATGAGGCAGCACGTAGTAACGCAGTGCACGCAGAATTGGTGGTGCGGCAGCTGGGACGTAAACCCGGATGGAAAGAAAGCAACTTCCAAGTGACTCTTCGGTCGTTTCAGCTTATTGGATGGATGGCAGAAGAAGATTCTGTAGAGTTTAACACCGGAGCAGTTGCATTAGCAGTACCAGCACTGGTGGACAAGCTTGGAGACATCAAGCTTAAGACGGCAGCAGGTGCTGCACTAGTCGCTATGGCAGAACGGTTTACGCTGCAGCTTGTAATCGGACAAGCTATAGAACCCATTCGAGCACAAAAGAGCCCCAAAGTCATTGCCGATTGCTTGGCATGGCTGAACACGCAGCTGGTAGATTTTGGCGTGCAAGGAGTGCGGTTACGCATGGTGGTGGATGTGGTGCGGGACATGGGATTGCAAAGCAGCAACGCCCAAACCAGAGCCACAGCTGTCACGCTGATGGGCACGCTGCGGCGGGCAGCAGGACCAGCAATATTGGACCTAGCGGGCGACCTGAATTCGCAGCTTGTTCAGCTACTGGAGGCAGAGTTTACCCGTGTAGGCGATGAAAAGCTACCAGAACCCAAGCGAACACAGCGTGGACTTGCGACAGCAGGTGACAGCGGCAAAGGCGGCTCGGGAGCGACAGGATCAGCAGCAGAAGCTACAGACGATGCAATGGACGAGCTATTTCCTCGGCAAGATTTACAGGCGCTTTTGGGAGCAGGTATCTACAAGCAGCTTGGAGACAGCAATTGGAAGGAGCGCAAAGCAGGACTGGAAGCAATCCAGGGGGCACTGGCAGCAGCAAACAATCGGATTCAGCCAAACATTCCAAGCGATCTGTACGTAGCACTGAAGCTGCGGTTGACAGATCCAAACAAGAATCTAGTAACAGTTGCTCTGACAGTGCTGGGAGAGTTGTCACAAGCCAGTGGGGCTGCACTGGTATCCAATATCCGTTTGGTTGCGCTGTCCACCATGCACTGTCTAGCAGACAAAAAGCCTCACCTGCGCACAGCAGCACTAGCTGCAATGTCGGCCTGGGCGGAGGCGAATCCACACAGCGTGGAGCAAGCAATAATACCAGCACTTCCAACAGCACTGGGAGAGTCATCGCCGGAACTGCGCACAGCGCTGCTGCGGTGGACAGCAGATATGCTGTCAAAGCACACGCGGTTGCCTGATTTAAGCGGGCTGATTACGCCGCTGTTTTCTTGTTTGCAAGACCGCACGGCTGAAGTACGGAAGCAAGCGACACGCGTTCTGGGGTTGGTTGTGAAAAGCTGTGGATTTGAGGCGGTCCACGATGCGTGCAGTCTGCAGCTGCGTGGAGCAGCACGAACAACGGTAGCTCCAGTGATTGAAGAGTTTCGCGCCACAGCAACAGCAGCAGCAGCTGAACGCACGCCTGCACGCCGTGCTCCGGCACCAGCGGCAGTGAGACCAACACGTGCAGAGTCTCCAGCAGCCGAGCCAGTAATGACGGCGTCAGAGCTGCTAGGACGTGCACCACCTCCAGTATCAGCACCATCCACATCAGCAGCAGCATCAGCAGCACCAGCCGGGGCACGTACTGGCGTACTGCGTCGGCCTATGGCTGTGCGGAGACCAACGGGATCAGCACAGGGACCGCCAGCAGCAGCAGCAGCACGCGGAGCATCAGGACTAGGACGGATGAGCGCAGAGGAGCTTGCGCATGTTGCACCTGTGGTAGACAGCGACGAGCGAGCCAAGGAGCAACGTGCACGGCGTGATGCGGCCACAAACTCACACGGTGTGCCGCGGTGGGCACAGTTAGGCGACGCACGCGTACGGACAGAGCTGGAAGCACAGCTGCGCGAGCAGGCAGCGGCACATATGAATCCACTGGTGTGTCGACAGCTGTTTTCAACCGGGCACTATCGCGATCGTGACCATTTGGCGGGGCTTACAGCGTTGGATGAGGCTGTTGATGTTAGTGAGGGGCGGTTTAACTTGGCATTGCATGGACCAGACTCACTGGCGGCACGGTATGCAGCGCATGTGGACTTGCTGCTAAAGTACGCAAGTTTGCGTATGTACGACGGATCAACACATACGCTGCTGAAGAGCTTTGATTTGCTAGAGCGTCTGGCGCAGCTGGCAACGCAGACAAACACGCGGTGGAGCGAGTATGAAGTACAGGCAATAGTCCCAGCACTGATCAGCCGCCTGGGCGATGCCAAAGAGGCAGTGCGCGTGCGCGCACGGCGGATACTGACTCAGCAGCTCCCGCAGCTGAACGCTCCTGCGCGGCTATTTACAGCGCTAGTAGATTATGGCGTGGGTAATCGCACCAGTGCTCGCGTGCGGCAAGAGGCACTGGACTGTGTACGTACGCTGCTGGGCCGTGAGCGCGCGTCTGCTGGTCTGTCTGCGGTGTGTGCGCAGCCAGCACGGGTGGTACCAGTATTTGCGCAGGCTGTAGGTGACCGTGATAGCTCTGTGCGCGCCGCTGCTTTGCATGTGCTGGTGGCGCTGGCGGAACAGCTTCCGGGCGGTGCCGATGATCTTTGGCGCCTCTGCGGTCGGATGCCTGAAAAGGAGCGGGCAATGTTAGAAGAGCGCTTGCGGCGGTCAGTTTTGACTGAAAGCTCACGTCCTGGCTCCAGCATTGGCAGGCCCGCATCTGGTATTGGCCGCCCGATTTCCAGCATCGCACGCCCAGGCTCCAGTATTGGCCGGCCAGTGTCTGGTATTGGAAGACCGGTACCAGCAGCAGCAACCCACGCACCGCCAGTGTCAGCGCCAGCACCTCTACCACCAGCTCCGCCAGTCCATAGGCCGCCACCGGGCGCATCTCGACCCATGTTTAGTCTAGATTTTGACAATCTGAGTCTGCCAGCGTACTCGGCAGCTACAAGCGAGCAACTGGGTGTTTCTGGCAGCAGGTCCAACTCAGATGCTGCTATCGGTTTCAATGCAGGGCGCAGCGAGAGACTGCGAGCAGCTTTGCATGACAGCCCACTAGGCAGAGACTCATCCGACCGCGGAAATGGCGTTGCAGCGGCGATTAGTGGGATGCGCAGCGCTGACGCAGCGATGGCAATGGAGCGGATGCATGCGCTGGTACGTGCGCTAGATAGCGAGACTGCAAAAGCGCTACAGGCACAGATGGGTGCGCTGTGCGAAGCATCCGCAGTTGTGTTGAAGCGTGCGTCAGCATCGGCATCGGATGGGCTTCGGCGCAGCCTTTTGGCGCTGCTGATGGATGTGTTTGGAGAGCAGCGGCTGGCTCTATGGGCGCCGCAGAGCGGAGTGCGTGAACTGCTGCGTGGGCTGGTGGCGACGCTGGTAGACCCACGGCTGTCGCCCAATGCCTCGGCTGACGGCGCACAGCTGCATCGTGCCGTCAATGCTCTGATGGTGCGCATTCTGGACCGGTCTGATCGCACGGCAGTAGTGGTGGCGCTGGTGGCCCTGCTTGACGCTGCTGCCCACACTCCGCTGCCGCAGCCGCCAAGCTCCCCAGATGACGTTTTGCGCGCCGATGCTGGAGACATTGTCATGCGTTGCCTTTGGCGTCTGTCCAAGAACCTGCCGCAGGATTTGAAAGCGCAGTTTGCTGGCTGTGCCGATGCAACGTCGATTCCTCCAGCTGCGGCAAATCCAGCTGTAGGTGACCTTGCCTCCTGCCGCTCCTTGCGTGTCGATGCTGTGCTTCTGATGACGCACCGCTTCTTCCGCCACACACCCAATCGTGAGTGGCGCCGCCGCGAGGACCAGGATCGCTGGACCTTTGGCGACCTGCCTAAGCGAACTGTCAAGACCATCAGCCACTCACTTGTTCTGGCTCTGCGCTCGGCCGTGTGGCTGTTTGCTACCCCGTTGCTGCGTGACGTTATGCGGGTCTCTCCAAATCTGCTGCCTGCTGTGCCTGCTTCTGGTCCTAGCGCTGCTTGGGTTGACGCTGTACACAGCGCCATGATTGATGCTTCTGAAGCCTGGGAGTATCTGGCTCGTGCGCTGCGTGACGCCAACTCTCCAGATTGTCCCCGGCCTCAGCAGCTGTACGATGCGTTTATTGCTGCTGCTAGTTCCAGTGAAAATGGCGACGAGGACGATCTTGATGCAGATGACGCTGCTCCATTTGGTACTGCTACTCATAGCCCATCACTTGGCCGGGCACCTAGTCGTACTTCTGTTTCTTCCTTGTCACCACGCCTACAGCAGCCGCGTGTATTGCATGGAACATCCTCTCCCGACCGCACACGCAGTCCTGTTTCTTTACGCGAGTCGTCTTCGTATATCCCTTCTTCTACTGCTCGTCCGCAGACTTCAACGCATCCGAGCTTTGAGAGACTCAAAGCCTTGCGTGAAAGAATTGGCGGTGCTCGCCCCCAACAACAACAGCAGCAGCAACAGCAGCACTCTTCTGGTAGGCTGCGTGAAACTGTGACTTCATCCATTGTTTCATCGCGCTCCATTTCACCTACATCTTCTTCTACAGCAGCTTCTCCAGAACTCCAAACTTCTTCTACTGCTGCAAACTCGGCTGTAAATGAACGGCGGAGAGAAAGTCAACAACAGCAGTTGGCTCCATCTATCGACGATATACGTGAACGTATAAACATGATGCGCAATTCTTTGCGCAGCGGCAATTAGCCCCTTACTGCTCTCTTTATTGCTCTTGTCTTTTTTTTTCTCTTATATAATGGCTCAAATATCGAATAAAAGGATGTCTTCTTTTTAGCTTTGTATTAGGCTACATTTTGGAGGGTAAATTTACCTTTACCGCTATTGGTTTACATATTGCTCGAACGAGTGAAACAAAAAAACCTCTGTTTAGCTAGCCAAGGCGAACGGAAAGGCGCACTATAAAATGAATTTGGTTTTCGCACAGTTTTTCAGTTTTCCATCATTTACACTTTATCTTTCCTAAATACCCCAAAATAAAAATGCCCAAGCCCAGTAATCCAGGCCCTAAAGACGAAAAGCCATAAAAGAAACTATTAGGACAGCTTTAGGGTTTTAAATACCAAATGTATGTCAACTAAAAACTAGCTTACGCTGATGAATCATACTCACATGTGACCATGCATAAGGCTTTTGGCTATATCTTATAATCCTGCTTTATACATAGCATATTTAGTTTCTTTTTTTTTGGTTCCAAAAAATAAATAACTATAAAATGCTATACACTTCTGGTGTATCTGTAAAAATCTCTGTAGCTCTGACACAGCCAGAATCTATGCTGATCAATAATAAAATGAGTGTACACATCTAAACTTTTTAGAGCCACAGGTTGAAGCTCTGCCAGCTTGGATCACACAGTATTCAGCTAGTTTATAAGGCACATAGTCCGTAAGTGCTGATAATGCAGGTACATTTGTCACATGACTTTGCGCTGTTTATTAAAACTTACTTCGTTTGCTGCTTGACATAAATATTTAAAATCACAATAATATTGCTTACAAAAACAGTGCAAACGCAGCTGCCATATATGTAACATATATATACTAGGTCCCTGTATCTACAATAAGAGTACGCCATGCACTACTATGTTTTTCTTCTCGTGCACAAAACTCCATTTCCTTTTGCACAGCCTGCACTTTTACGCTCTTTGTTTGTTTTGGCTTTAAACAACAATTAGCAAAAGAGTGCAAAGCTAGCCGGACTTTGCAAGTATTGGAGCTTTCACTTCAAAGGGCTTGGGCCGCAGTCATTTTCCCAACAAGAAAAGAGCCCTCTTTTGGTGGACTATGCGTGATGATATCATCTGCTATGTCGTTGCGCTATATTTTACAAGAGTTTTTTTTACAACTGCTTCTCTAGAGACTCTATTTTCCAATGCTTGCTGCTTCTGTAACAAAAAATGGCATGGATATCAGCAAGGCAACATTCACTAATAGCACTTATGGACTTATAAACACGATATATAATCGTCTGGTCTGATGGAAAACAGTATTCTTTACTCCTTTTCTTCCCTATGATGCAGTTTCCTTAGTAAAACCCCCAACTGTTGGGCAAAAGGCTAGAAAGTCTCTTTTTTTTTTTGGCTTTATAACGAGCTCCATTTTTATTGGGGTAAATGTTTGTTTGTAAACATTGGAATATATTGCTAAAGAAGAAAAGGCTGCTTAGCTAAACAAGACAAACAGAATAGTGCAGTATATAATGAATTGCTTTTGCCTTACTCCTTTTTCTCATCATCTACATTTTTCTTTTCAAACTACAAGCTAAAAATGCCCAGCCAGCCTCCTAAGAAGCCAAATCCTACTGACGAAACTGTTAGAAATATTGTTATTGGCAATAGTTTCTAAGCACTTCTAAACAACTAAAAATACCAGCTTGTATTTAAAAGTTATATTCATACATAACCATGCATATAATACATTTGATATTATAAGGTAGCTTAATCTTTTAAATACTGCATTTAGTGTTTATCTGGTACCAAAAATAAAAATTTAAAACTATAAAATGCTACATGCGTATAGCGTATTTATAAAATCCGCCATAGTCCTGGTGCAATTTTAAGGACCTCTGCATACATTCAAAGTTTGTACTGTTCAAGACTACAATGAGTGTTTGCCTATTATTTGTACACATTTTGAGAGCCATAGGCTGAAACATCATTAGCCTGTATTTTTGACATAGCTGTTTGCAAAAACGACGTAACCGCAGCCGTGAATAACAATATCTATATATTTAGACAAGCTGGTCTAACTTCACAGTGAACAATGTTATAAATAAACAGCAACGGCTTTGTCACTTTTAAAACTTGCAATAATTGCCAATTTTTTAGCCAGTTATTTGTTTCAATTTTAGAAACTCAAGCTTATAAGTGAGATTGTTTGAGCACTTTCTAGCATGCTTTTGTTACACTTCCTAAACACTCTTTGCCTGATAATTGTATCTCTCCCGTATAGTGGCAGATAGATTTTGCGTACTTTTTTAGTCTTTTTTCCTAATAAAATTTCCACCTGATGAACAATAAAATGACGCATTAATTTTATATTAAATTAGCTACAATTTTTGGGAGCAATTTATCCCTGCTGGGGAGCAATTTAATTTTAACAACCCATCAGCACTGTGCTGTATCTATGTATGAAAAAAGAGAAGAAAAAGCTGTCTTGATAACCAGGACAAACAGGAGGGCGCACTATAAAAATGAATTTGGTTTTCGCAGTTTTTCTGTTTTCCATCATCTACATTTTATTTTTCTTAAATACTCTAAACTAAAAATGCCCAAACCCAAACCCAAACCAGATACCGATGGAACTGTTAGAGGTATTACTATTGGTAATGCTATCAACTGAGCATTTCTCATCTAGCTAAAAACCAGCTTACATTTATGAATCATACTCATGTGACCATGCATGAGGTATTCGGTTATATCTTATAATCCTGTTTTATACATAGCACATTTAGTTTCTTTTTCAGTACCAAAAATAAACAGATAAAAATGCTATACGCGTCCAGTGTATTTGTAGAAATCGTTGTAGCTCTGATACAGCCCTTTTAGGATCTCTGAAGCACCATCATGTCGGCCAGGGCCAAACACCGATGGCCAGACTGTGTTTGACATCCACTGTCGATCAGCCGTAGGCTGGCCAGCCAGTAATGTCAGAAGCATTTGCTGATCATCATTAGTCATTATATCCAGCAAGGCGTACCATCCAGGCAGCAGCGCCTCACGTATAGCTGGACTGCTAACTGTTCCCTGCGTCTTAGATGTAGTAGATTCCGTGTTTCCCAAGGATACAGCAGGCATTTGTCTCCAGCTTAAGCCACGGAATGTCGTGTTTGCCCATTTCCCATGCACATTTCGAGAGCCATAGGTCGATCCACCACCTGCCTGGATTACACAGTATTCAGCAAGTATATAAGGTACATAAGCTGTAAGCACCGAGGCCGCATTGGCTGCTCCTGTACCTTTGGTCATTTTGACATAGTCGCCACTCATCTCTGCGCCTAAACTTGCCTCAGCTGTACTCTGCTTGTTTGCACTAAAGTCAGACTTTCGCGCCTGACACAAGTCATTCAGCATACGGCTATACGCCTCCGCACATGTTGCTGAAAATGGTGCTGCCGCAATAATCCATGAAGTTGAAGATGCGTCTATCTCAACCGAGTTCTCCGACTGACGAGGCAGCGCTGGAGTCACAAACGCATGCAAGAGCAAGCGTAATGTTCCGGTCAGCAGAGATATCGAGTCCAAGACAATGTTTGTATGGCGACGAATAATCCCACTCAATGTCCGACATACAAGGCAGAAAAGACCATCCGATTCTTCAGCCGACAAACCTGAACATAGCGGCAATACTAGCACAGTATCTATAATGCTCAACGCCTCGCCAATATTGTTCATTGTGCACCGAAGACCCGAAACAACCACAAGCTCGTTAACAACGCAGAGTACATCCGAGATTTTCCCCGTATTGCAACTGTCTCTGACATAAGAGTGGGCCGCAGCAAGCACCGTGCCTATCCGACGCTGCACTGTACGTTGGCGCTGAATACCTTGTTCGCTGCCACCATGCTTATGTGCTAAGCGCACAATTGCTTGAACAAACTTGCTGCATACCGAAGGCGCTCGAGTTCCCAGCATCATTGTTTGCAAAAACGATGTAAACGCGGCTGCAAACAATTTTTCGTCTAGCTTCTTAAGCAACGGTTCAGCTGCATAGAATATAATCGCATCTGCAAACGACATGGACTTGTCGCTCGTAATGCCGGTTATAGCTTCCAGAATCGAGGTTATCATCTGCTGCTTGTCAGCGCTATATAAAGCATCTGCAGTCAGCTGGCGAACCAAAAATGCCAGAATTGCAGCAGTAGATTCCGATGTCATCGATAGTGTGTGAATGGAATAAACACACATCGCCAAGTCAAAGCAATTGCCAATACAAGTCTTTCTGCTTAGATCTATGCCAACAGAAATGTCGACATGTACGGGTAAGCTGACTCCTGTTGTGCTTGAATATAGCCGCTGCAGTGCCGTATAGAGGCCCACACCGCACGCTGCCTGCATATCTATTGCCGAATCGCTGGTTTCAGCTGCAAGTTGAGCTACAATTTTATGCGCTATACTGTCAACTCTAGGCTGTAGTAGCGATGCCCACTTTTCGCTGTTCTGATGTGTTGCCGCCTTGGCTGCATACTGCTGAGCAGATATCGAAACCATATTGACCATATCCAGCACCAGCGTGCTTATATTTGGACCTGTCAAGTGGTCCAGTCGATCCAAAAGCGCCACACACAATTTGCGGTTTACTGAATCCACCGCTGTTTTAGACTGCCCAAATCCTGCTTGTGCCAACACTCGCATCAGCACAGACAGCAAGTTTTGCGTTTGCTTTGTTAGCGATTCAGATTTCGCTTGCTCATACACGGCAATCCAGTGAATAACCACGCCTTCAATACTGCTTGACATGTCTATCACAACGCTTGGCATGCTCTGCAACCACCGCTCTAACAAACCATATGCCAAAACTCGCAACGACTCGGCGCCACTTGCTTCACGACACATTGGAGCAATACCAATATCTACTGTCAGCACCAAAGCAAGCAACACATGCGCATATGCTGGCTCCCAGTAGGCGTCAGGGAACCGTAGTAACGCTTGTAAGAGGTAATACCACATCGATGCTTGTTCAGCCGTCAATCCGCGTGTTGATTTGCTTTGAGACTTTGCCAAGATATCCACAAGCTTACTGCCAATCGTTTCAATTTGCTTGCTTTTAGTCGTATCTGTGCTGTTTTGGCTAGTCATCAGCTCAAACACAGCAGCCACTTTGTTGGCAAGCTTGGGAAGTTTCGACTCTGCCTTTATATTCTCCACCTGCTGCTTAAATAAAAGCAAGGCGTGTTCGGCAATTGCAGGCACAAACTCGTGTCGAATAGCCAAGATCTCAAAGAAATCAGCCGAATCGAGCAGAGCGTGCGCATCGCCTCGTGTTGGAATTGGCGATTGAGAAAGACCAGTCACGATGCGCAAGGCAATGTTCCGAATTGCTTTAGAATCGGCATATTCGCAAGCAAGCTCAAGCCAGTCGCTTAGCAATGCCCATTGTGCGCTCATAAAGTTGAGGTTGCTGATCGTATGCGCCTGGCCATCCCACAATTTCCAGCCACTCGCTTGTTGGCCGGCTGCAACTGACAACGACAAACACTTGCTGGGAAAAAACGACGAGATCATTCTGCGTGTTGCTGCTGCCGCGGCACCCGCGTTGATCTGTACTACAACCGACTCGGGAATAATTCCCGCAACCATCGATGATTCAAAAACAGACCAATGAGCTGCAGTCTGGAATGCCACCACCATACCCAGAGTCGCCGTGCGTGGATTTTCGGCAATAGACGCCGGCATAATGTATTGGTTAACCAGCTCCGGGTACATGCACGATTCCAGCCACCGCTCCGTACCGTCCAGTCGCGACCCAGCCTCCATTAGGACATAGTGCAGCAGTAACCGCTCCCACGCACACTCTTCTATAGGCAATGCATCCATCAGCTGCTTGTATGTGTCAGCCAGCAACCTGCTAAACTGCACGCATTGGTGCTCGGTGTTTACGGTGGTAATGCTTGCCAGCACAAATGTTGCAGTTACCGTTGTCAGCATTTCAATGGCATTCTCATGCTCGGTGATAGTTTGGCTGACTTTGGTATCGCTCTTTTTACGGCTCAATCGCCGCCGCTTTGAACCTCCGCCTTCTAAAGCCATCGATGCTTTGGCAGCAATGCTATCTGCCAGCGTACTAATGCAAGTGCCGACTTGAACATAAGGCATTGCCTGCGACACAGCCCGGCCCAATTCATCCAAAAATATTGGTGCAATAAGCAGGTTTACAACATCCGACTGCTTGCAAGGCCGACTTTCCTGAATAATTGCAATACTGGAGACCAGCAAATCCAGCTTTCTAGCCTTCTTAAACGTTTGTATCAGATGGCTCAAGACTGCAGTAGACTGGTCGGCAATTCCGGTTGGAATCCGCGAAAATGCCTGCAGCACACGTTCGCTGTGCTTTTGCACCAGTTCTGGCCCTGCATCAAGCGCCAAGTCAATCCCTTCCAGAGCAAGCAACATCACGCTTGCAGCTTCATTGCAGTCTTCTAGAATAGGTCTGATAACGGCTTCCAGCCACTCGCTCAGTGAATCCGCCTGTCTCTGATATAGGTCGCCGCTAACCACGCTGCTGTTGCTGACCGTACCAAAGCACTGGTTGCCGAAATAAGCTTTAGCCAGCTGGTTGCTAGCTGCCAAAACCTTCTCATCGGCTTTAAGCGGGCTCAGCAGATTGTACATAAACAAGTACATTGCTAGACACGACGAGCTCGTTTCAGCCAGCGTTAGATTCAGCGGATTTGCAGCTATTGCAGATAGTCCCAAAGTCGTCGTTGCCATGCTCCGGGTTTCAGAACACGCCAATGTCGCTGCTTGCAAATACCGATCAAGCAAACCAGGCAACGCTAGCGCATACTCCGCTCGTAATCTGCTATCATGCGTCCCAATCGCGGCCGAAATCAGATCAAAAAACCGCATCACATAGCTTTTCTCGCCGTCGGCCAGTTTTGTCGGCTTGTTGGTTAATACCGCTACCAGCCTACTTATACACTCTGCCGAAAACAAGCACACATGCAGCATATCCAGCACCTGCTCATGGAGCTGAGCTGATTCTGCGCTAATGCCGATAATTCGCAAGCAAAGAAACACCAAACTCTCGTCAAACAATTCAAACATCTTGCGTTGGTTTAGCGATGTCTCGCAAGCACGGCGTATAGCATATGCAGTTTGCAAAACAGCTTCACGAAGAGAATTTTCCAGTTGGCTATCTCTGTCAGAGCACACCTCCATATAAATATTGCCTTGCAGGATAAATAGCTGTATGAGCTGGTCCGGATGTGTGGATACCTTCTCCAGTCCGTCTCCCGTAGACCGAACAATAAACTTCCATAGCCGGGCAATCTCGACTGCATAGCGTGCGTCTTTTATCTGAGAACCATCCGCAAATGCCTTTAGAAATAGCGGCATGATCGGCCCTGAAAGCACATTTTGAATTTCCATGATAGATCCAGCTGGCAGCCTCTCCCCAATGCTCTCTAGTAGACTGGTCAGCAATGCAATGGCTGCTGGGTCTCGATATAGTATGTATTTCTCTGGTTTGTTTGCTTTGAGCTCATGCAGTATGGTTGAAAATATCCAGTCGCTTAGCATCTCGTCTTTGCGAACTAGGATTGCACTGAGCCGTTGCATTGTGCCTCGATACTGATCGCCCACTGTGCTGCCATCAAACACCGCCCATGCAAGAGCCAGTAGCTGCTGAAGCGGCAAACGTTGTCCAGGCTTCTGTGATCCCGACCGTAGCGCTCGTGTAAGCTCCTCGGTAGTCGTTATGCTGGTGCTCGCCAG
Source organism: Coemansia sp. RSA 1250 (assembly GCA_027578955.1). Taxonomy (NCBI): domain Eukaryota; kingdom Fungi; phylum Kickxellomycota; class Kickxellomycetes; order Kickxellales; family Kickxellaceae; genus Coemansia; species Coemansia sp. RSA 1250. The sequence continues at coordinate 94,954 of JANBTS010000030.1, read as the reverse complement.
CAGCAAGTCCAGATCGGCCAACTTCAGATCTCTCATAAAGAATAAAGCTTGAAGTTTTGTGAGAAACTAAAGCAAAAAAAAAAAAAAACAAGCTGAGAAGAACGATTGAAAAAGCAAGCAAAAAATTGTTGATTTGATTTAGATCATATTTCCATGTGTCTTTCTCCTTAGAAATTGTAACCATTGAATTTATCTCCAGGCGAAAAGGGTGGTGTGGCGCTTATCGCATACCATAAACAATAAAGTACGCCTTAAATGGCGCCAACAATGGCAGTGTTTCGCTGGATGAGGGAGTTCGATTTCTCGGATTTTAGGCTGATGTGAAAATTTTTAAATGTCTTCTGTGTAAAAGAACTATATTATTCAATTCACTCTTCTCCATAGCTTGCAGCTATGTATGGCGTGGATTACAGCTGAACAAATTTTTTATTGCAACTAAAAATAGGGAACACTAGAGGCTAGCTAGCCAGGTTTAAAAACTGTGTTTCTCTATCAAAAAAACCTCAGTTTTTAATAGCGTGTTTATAATGTCATCAGAAGATATCGAACTACATACAGCAGAAAGCAGAAATAGCATTAACCGCGCAAGTGTGCAGTCGGTAAAAACGCGTATTCCGCTGCTTCGCTACGCACTGATTTTGTTTTCTGCAGCAATGTTTGCATTCATAGCGGGATACGACATGACGGCACCAGCACTTGCGCTACCAGTGATTGGAAACCGTTTTAGCAAACTATCGACAGCTAACTGGGTAGTGGTTGCCTATATGATACCATTTGCAGCCCTTCTTCCGTCAATCAAGAAGCTTGTTGCTATAAGTGGACATCGGGTCTGCCTGGCTGTGTTTGCTATTTTGCACATTGCGGGCTCAGTAATGAGTGGTGTGGCACAGGAAATGCCCTTGCTTTTGACTGGTCGTGTTATTGCTGGCGTGGGCGCATCTGGAACTGCTCTGGCGCCATTGATCGCAATAGAGTCATCAGGGTCTAAAAGTCAGCGGATTCTGGGTCTTTGGGCGCTTTTGGCCGTTTGGCTAATGGGATCGGTAGTTGGGCTGGTCGCGGGCGGCTGTCTGGCCACATGGGATTCATGGCGCTGGGTATTTTACTTTGACATTCCATTTCTGGGAGCTGCAGCCATTGTAGGTGTGCTTGCTATGCGTGTTTCATCCCACCAGAGCTCTAAAATGCAAGTGCTCAAAAGCATCGATGCACTTGGCACAGTCTTTGCTGTCGGCAGCGTGCTGACTTTGGCACTGGCGCTAAACTTTGGAGGCAACTTGTTCAAATGGTCTTCAGGAGTGGTTATTACGCTTTTGGTCCTGGCTGTGTTCCTATTCCTTGTTCTTGTATTTATTGAGGCCAAAATGGTATCTGAACCGCTGCTTCCCTCCAACATGTTTAAAACTCGCACATCAGCAGCATTGCTGGCTATCCAGCCATTTGTGGGCATTGCAACTTTTGTGCCCATGGTATATCTGATATTGTGGTTTGACGCAGTCAAAACCCTGTCTTCTGATGCAATAGGCGCTCGCATGCTGTCTCTGGGACTCAGCGTGCTAGTCGTAGCATTGATTGCAGAGCTTGTTATTGCCATATTTAAACGCAGTCGGCCGTTAGTCCGCTTGTCCACACCATTTATGACTCTGGGCTGTGGTTTGCTGATGATTCTTCACGAAGACACTAGCCCCAATCTGCCAGTTGTATTTATGATTTTGCTGGGAATAGGCGTGGGACTATCGCTACAGCCGCACTTCATTATGATTCATGGTGCATCAGAAGCCGAGTCCATGTCTATTGTTGTTGCTAGCGTGCTGATGCTGCGCACTTTTGGCGCTGCTGTGGGCATTGCTCTTTGCAATGCCATTTTGCAAAACAACTTATCGACCAAGCTTGCGCCAGTTGTGCTCAAGCATCCGTTTTACACCCAGTACATTATTCTGTCAGTGGATAATTCCGACATCATGCGTCTACCTAGCGTGCCGCAGTCGGTGAGTGCTGCGGTTGCCAAGGCTAATGCCGAAGGATTTCGGTCGACATTCGTTGTGCCTCTAGCGTTCGCTGCAGTCACGATTCCATTGCTTATATTTGTTGGCCGCAGAAAAACGTGATCTGCGTGACTGCGATTTAATCAGTCATAGAAATATGATTCATTAGACTCAAAGCTTTTTACGATCAATTGGCTTTCTACTCCTTTCGGCCTTATAAAGCAGCCAAGATTTTGCAGTTCAGTTAAATTTATTAATTAGCAATTTTGGAAACCGAAAAAATGTCTGGTGAAGGTACGTTTGCAGCCGACTAATAGTTTTTATAGTAGACTAAACAAAGATAAGCATTTAGAAACTGGCCAGTTTTCATTTCCGCGTGAAGAGGAAAGAGTACTGGAATTCTGGCGCGAAATCGACGCGTTCAAGACGTCCGTGAAACTATCCGAGGGACGCAAGCCGTTTTCGTTCTATGACGGGCCGCCGTTCTGCACAGGTTTGCCTCATTATGGTCATTTGCTAGCAGGAACCATTAAGGATATTGTAACACGGTTTGCGCATAACACGGGCCACTATGTTGAGAGACGGGCAGGCTGGGATACGCATGGGCTTCCCGTGGAGCACGAAATAGACAAGAAGCTGGGAATCACCGGCAGAGATGATGTTATGGCATTGGGCATCGACAAGTACAACGACGAATGCCGGGCAATTGTTATGAAGTACGCTACAGAGTGGCGTGAGACTGTTGAACGTCTGGGTCGGTGGATTGATTTCGACAACGACTACAAAACACTCAACGTGTCGTTTATGGAGTCAGAGTGGTGGGCGTTCAAGCAGCTGTTTGACAAGGGACTGGTGTACAGAGGTATGCGCGTCATGCCGTATTCAACGGCACTAGGCACGACACTGTCGAACTTTGAAGCAGGCCAAAACTACAAGGATGTCACCGATCCTTCGGTGGTGATTTCGTTCCCGCTCAAGAACGATCCGTCGGTGAACTTGGTTGCCTGGACCACTACTCCATGGACATTGCCTAGCAACTGCGCACTGTGTGTGCATCCCGAGTACGAGTACATTCAGATTCGCGATGGTGAGACTGGAAACGTCTATATCTTGCTTGAAAAGCGTCTGGAAGCACTTTACAAGAATGTAAAGAAAGCCAAGTTTGATATCTTGAAGAAGATCAAGGGCCAGGACCTGGTGGGTCTCGAGTATGAGCCGGTGTTTGACTTTTATGTGTCTAAGCTCAAGGACACTGCCTGGCGTGTAGTTGCAGACACGTATGTAACGGATGACAGCGGTACAGGTATTGTCCACAATGCACCTGCCTTTGGTGAAGACGATTATCGCGTGTGCGTTCAGAACAAGATTGTTTCTGTAGACGGCTTTATCCCCAACCCCGTCAAAGACAACGGTGCGTTCGACGACTCTGTTGGGCCGTTTGCTGGCGTATATGTCAAGGATGCTGACAAGGCCATTATGAAGGACATCAAGAACCGTGGTCGGGTTGTGAATCAAGGCACTATTGTGCATAGTTATCCGCTATGCTGGCGCTCGGACACACCGCTGCTGTATCGTGCAGTTCCATCTTGGTTTATCCGGGTAACTCATGCCATTGACAGACTGCTGGCCAACAACGAGCAGACGCACTGGGTCCCGTCCTTTGTAAAGGACAAGCGCTTTGCCAACTGGATAAGCAGTGCGCGCGACTGGAACGTATCTCGCAATCGTTACTGGGGTACTCCTATTCCACTGTGGGTCAGCGAGGATATGGAGGAAATCGTGTGCGTGGGCTCGGTGGCGGAGCTGGAGGAGCTGACTGGTGTTACAGGAATCACTGATCTGCACCGGGACAAGATTGACCACCTCACCATTCCATCGCGCCAGGGCAAAGGCACACTGCGCCGTATTGAAGAGGTGTTTGACTGCTGGTTTGAGTCTGGCAGCATGCCGTATGCACAAAAGCATTATCCATTTGAGAACAAGGATATGTTTGAGAAAACCTTCCCAGCAGACTTTATTTCCGAGGGCATTGACCAGACTCGCGGTTGGTTCTACACGCTGCTGGTGTTGTCGACTTTGCTGTTTGACAAGCCAGCATGGAAGAACCTGATTGCCAGCGGCCTGGTGCTGGCAGCCGATGGCAAGAAGATGAGCAAGCGTCTAAAGAACTACCCTGATCCAACGCTGGTGCTAAATAAATACGGTGCTGATCCGCTGCGCCTGTATTTGATCAACTCGCCAGTTGTGCGGGCTGAGACTCTCAAGTTCAAGGAAGAGGGCGTCAAGGAAATTGTTTCTCGTGTGCTGCTGCCGTGGTTCAATGCGTTCCGGTTCTTTGAGGCGCAGGTGGCCATGCTGAAGAAGAGCGACGGCGTGGAATTCAAGTTCAACCCTGAAGAAAAGAGCGAGAACATTATGGACCGCTGGGTACTGGCATCGGTGCAGAGCCTGATCCAGTTTGTGCGTGAGGAGATGAACGCATACCGCTTGTACACGGTGGTGCCGCGTCTGCTAGAAATGATCGACCAGCTGACCAACTGGTATGTGCGCTTTAACCGCAAGCGCCTAAAGGGCACAAATGGCGTTGAGGACACGACGCATGCGCTAAATACCCTGTACGAGGTGCTGCTGACCATGTGCCGGCTGATGGCTCCATTCACGCCGTTTATTACCGAGACCATGTACCAGTCGCTCAAGGCATACTTGCCTGAGGGCTTCTTTGAGGGCGATGCACGTTCACTGCATTTTGTGCCTTTCCCTGAAGTGCGCAAGGAGTACTTTAACACTGAAATCGAACGTGCCATGTCACGCATGCAGGCGGTCATTGAGCTGGGTCGCATCATTCGCGAGCGCAACAACATCTCGCTTAAAAAGCCGCTGTTGGAGCTAGTGGTCATCCATCCGGATCCAGAGTATCTGGCTGATGTGCATGGCTTGTCAAAGTATATTGTTGAGGAGCTGAATGTGCGTAACCTGGAGCTGACTTCTGAAGAGTCCAAATACGGCATCAAGTACCGTGCCGAGGCGGACTATAAGAAGCTAGGAGCGACGTTGCGCAAGGATCTTCCACGTGTGAAAAATGCGCTGCCATCTGTTCCCTCGTCAGAGATCAAGGCTGCGCAAAACGGCGGCAGCCTGGTAGTTGCCGGCATTACGCTCAAAGCGGATGACTTCAATATTGTGCGCTACTTTGACGCGCTGTCGCTGGAGGACAAGGACCGCAAGTACGAGGAAGCAACCGACAAGAACGTGGTGGTGCTGCTGGATACCGAAGTGTATGATGAGCTGCAGCAAGAAGGCGTTGCTCGCGAGATCATCAACCGCATCCAGCGCTTGCGCAAGAAGGCCGGCCTGCAGCCAGTCGACGACATTGTGTACTACTGCCAGATCACGCAGGATCCCAAGGGAGTTTTGGCCAACGTGCTGAAGACGCAGGCGGCGTTTTTGCACGAGAATCTCAAGCAAGATATCCTTGACATGGCCAGCAAGACCACTGATGCATTTATTGAAGAGGAGCAGGAAGTTGACGAGTCCAAGTTTATGCTAGCATTTACTCGCCATAATTAGAATCTGAATATTGCTAATAAAAAATTGGCTTATACATTAGGTTCCTTTTGGAAGTCGCTCTCTATAGCAGATGCAGCGTATCCCGTTTCGTCAGGCACTGTGAGGTCAACGCCAACGGACTTTAGCGCATCTATGATCCACTGAGGCACCGTTTTTCCAAACCGCGTTTTCATAAAGCTGCGGATAAATTGCGGATACCTATCCTCAACAATGGCCGTGCGAATATCCCGCATCAGCCGCATTTGGAATGCAATGTTGTGCACGGTAATTAGATGGCAGTTTGTGGTTTCTTTGGTCACCGACGTGTACAGATACGCCCGAGTAAACTGCTGGCAGGTGGAGCAGTCGCACTCGCTGTCGATGGGCGTAAAGTCGTCGCGATACTTGCCCTGACGCAGCGCCAACGATCCTGTACGCACCAGCGCATTGCCAAACCGTGCGGTCCGTGTAGGGAACACGCAATCGTACATGTCGACGCCCAATGCCGAGCAAACTACCAGATCCTCAGCATATCCGACGCCCATGCAGTAGCGAGGCTTATTGGTGGGCAGAATATCGGTAGACAAACTAACCATGCGCCAGAACGAGCCCTTGGCTTCTCCACCGCTTAGCCCACCGATCGCATAGCCGGGAGACTCGCGCTTGGTCAGCTCCTTTGCCGAAATAGTGCGTAGACGCTCGTCCAGGCCGCCCTGAACAATAGGAAATAGGTTCTGCTCGCTGGGCCGCTTGTGTGCCTTGATTCCGCGGTCAAGCCACCGGAGCGACCGCCACATTGCTTCTTCCACCCGAGGACCCGTTGTTAGCGATGACACAACATCATCCAGCTGCATCATAATATCGGCACCAATTGAGTTTTGCAGCCCAATAGACATTTCGGGCGTCAGCATCATCATCTTGCCGTTGTGCGGGTTCTCAAACTCGACACCGTCTTCGGTAATATTGGCAAGCTTTAGCAGAGAAACCATCTGAAATCCGCCGCTATCGGTCAAAAGCCCTCGGTCCCATGCCATAAATTTGTGCAATCCGCCGGCCTTTTCCAGCAGCTCCGGACCTGGCTGCGAGCCTAGATGGTATGTGTTTCCCAGAATGACATGGCAGTCTAGCGTTTCCAGCTGTCTAGGCGTGATGCCCTTGATCGTGCCCATGGTTCCAACCGGCATAAACATGGGTGTATGAGCAGTATAGTGTGGAAGATGCATCCGGGATGCGCGAGCCTTGGTGGTCGAGCACTTGGCCAGCACCTCAAACTTCAGTGCTGGGCTCACAGACGACTCCAGCGGCGTGTTCAAGTGAGCGAATTCGTCGGTCTTTGTCATTGATGTAGTTTTGTACCGAAGCTGACGTTGAATGCCCTGAGGGCTAAGCACTAATCGATGGAGGGAATTCACGGTGAAAAAGAAAGGAAAAATATTCGGTGATCTGATCATTGTCAGCCAGTAATTGCTGCTGGTTTTAGAGACGTTGGGTCTCATAATTTGGGGGTGTTGGCGAACTAATTAACGGAAGGGTATTTTCTCACACTGCCTTATTTGTAAAGCATATTTTCCAGCAAAAATTTGCTCAATTAAAGCAGTTCCTTGACAGCCAGACATTCCGGGTAAGGAATGCCAGGCCCAGGTGGCAGCAACGGCATGGTACTGCGCAAAGATTGTAGAATTGCTTGGTTTCTTGCATGGATCGAGGCAGCTGGTTCCGGGGAAACTTTTTATCCTAAGCAGATCGTTTTTCTATCTTTAGTAAGGGGCGTGCAGATGCAGCCAATGGCTGTTGAGGCGATGAAAGACATGCCTTTTTTTCACCACCTCTTTGTAAAATCAGATTCCTGTCCACATTGCTTGGGATGCAATGCCAGCACAGCTTCATTCATAAGCATGACAAATACACGCCCAGAAAAAATGCTAATTTTTTTATGGCAAACCGTTGCTTGCTATAGCTTGGGGTTGCACAATCTTGTATTTTCTGCATTTTGATGGGGGAATATAATTTCGCTCTTTTTCTCTTTTCTTCATATTCTGCTATACTTTTGTAAATTTGACTGCTTCTCCGCATATACAGACTTTTTCTATCTGGTGTTACTATTTTGCGACCGTCCCTGTGGGACTTCCTCCCTGATTCCGTATCCGCGTCCTTGAATACTTATCATCAATAGACAGCTCTTTAGTCTGCAGTAGCACTTGGGTTATCTGATTTCTTCAGCGGTCCAGCAAGTGCAAAGATATGGCTCATAGCAGTTTGGCGCAAATGCCATCGTCCATTCCGCTGCTAAAGTCTTGTGAAAGTGAGTTTCTTTGATCGAGCTGTATATTACGCCAAACAGCTGTCCAATATTACACATCATACACTAAAATACGGGGAGTTTTTTTTTTTACCAATGGTCCCATTGTAGGCTGTCGACAGCGAAAAATCAAGTGCTCAGGCGATAAGCCTACTTGTGCACACTGCGCACGGCGCAACCAACCGTGCATTTATCGGCGGTCAGCGCGTTACAAGCGCCGATTGAACGCCATAGCCGGAGTAAAAAGCGGAGATACCCCGGGCACTGTTGCGGCACAGGGTTCCCTAACTTCTGTTCAGAACCAGGGATCTGCAGCAAACAATGCTGCGGAGCTATCAGCGTCTGCAGAGCCGGCCAGCAACAATGCAGACAAGGGAAATATTGGGGAGAACATTCCGTTAGCGGCGCTATTGGGCACGGCGCCAATGGATGAGTCTGAGATTCTACCGCCGAGCATTTTGCAAAACATGAACTTGTGGATGAACGATTCACTACTGACTGCCGCTGCTGCTGCAGGAGGCATACCTGGGTTCAACAATATGTCAGCACAGCCTGGATTGGCAAATACCGTTTTGCCTCCGTCGCTGCCCACAGCATCTGTACCAACCCAAGCTGCAAACACAGCAGTACAGCCTAACCAGGGTCTTCAGACAGCAACTGTATCCAATGGCTTATTTCCTATGGATGTTGCGCTGGGATTGCCTGCAATGGCGGGCCAACTCAACCCAGCGACAAACAGTGCATTTTCTAGTCCTCCTGGCTCAATTGACTATGGATCTTTGGCTGGTCTGGGTCCGATACCAGCTAGTCGGCGTATGGAGCAAACGACGGCCTTTTTGCAAAGCCTTAGCCAGCAATTCAACCAGATTCAGACTACAGCGGCACTGGCCAATTCGTTCCCCAGTACGAATACACATTCGCCGCTTTCGGTTTCATCTCCGAATCCGCTGCTGGGGTCTGCGGATGTAGGCACGTTCACGCCTTTCCCTACATCGGCATTTGCGTCTCTGAATCTGGTTAATTCTCTAGATGCGCTTTCGCAGACACAGACAGCAGCAGGAGCGCTTGGAGCCAACAATGGTCTGGCAGGTATCTCGGCAAGCATGGGTATTCCATCTGGGAGCATGCAACCTGTGCCAACTCCGACATCAGCTGCACTGGCGTTGGATTCGGCTATCCAGTCTTTCCGCCAAAAGCAAATGTCGCTGGGTGACTCTGCAAGCGAAATATTCAATTTCCCAGTGTCACAGGGACGCCGGGTTTCATTTACAACTGCCAGTACTGTCACGGTGTCGAACCCTTCTTCGCATATGCCGCTTAATGCTGAGGACAATGCTTTGGCAAATAATGCCAATATGCACGCTCCAGGAAATCTTGTGATGTTTAACACACCGCAACCTATGGCTGCTTCTGCAGCGCCTGCTGTGTCAGTGCAGACCCCTGTTTTGCAGCAAGCGTCTACACCGACCAGCAATCCTCTTAAGCGGCCTTCGTCGGGAACCGATTTGCTGATGACTGCACTAGCTTCGGCTTCGTCGGCTACTGCAGAGAAGTCCAGCGACACGCAAAGCCCACTTCCAGTGGCTGGGCTGTCTCTAGACATTAGCAGCGCAGTGAAATCCTCCGACACTTCACAGACCAACAGCCCCTGGCAGCCAAAGGAGCACCGGCTGGTTTCGCCAAGCAGCATAGCTCAGATGAACAACGACAGCATTCCACAAATGCTACAAGATGCGGTGGCCGAGCACCCAGAACTTGGAAGTGCAGAGCTGGTCTACAACCTGCTGATCACGCACGTTGTCCACGACTGTTCGCGCATCGGCATGTACAATGCTCACTTGTTCTGGATGCGGGTCAAGCAGTACAAGTTGCCCAAATTCCACCTGTTTGCCTCCATAGCTGATGCTAGTCGCTCATGGACACTTTCTGATGAATTGCGCATGGCGCTACCTCCTAATTTAGACGAAACTTGCTATGCGCTATCCATTCAGACTGCGCCCACCGATGTGACCAATCCCAACGTACTGTCGGCCGTGGGGCTGCTGGTGCTGGCCGCTTATGAATTCAAGTCGGCACGGTTTGCGCCTATGGTAGAGCACAGCTGTCTGGCTTACAAGATTATGATTCATATAAAGTTCCGTAATTCGCCATTTCCCTGGCGCGGCGCCAAAAAACGCCCAGGACCCGAGAACGTCGATTCAAACTACCAGCTGCTAATACGTGCATTCTGGCGACTTAGCATGGCACTGTACTACTCAACGGAGATATTTCGCCTTGATGCTCCTGACGATCGCGAGTTTCTGCCTGAAATCCCTGCTCACGACGAGTTCTTTATCCGCCACGTATTTGTTCCCGAAGAAAGCGAGGAGTTTGGCTTCCGGGCTGTCTTGCCGCCATACGAGGTTCACGATACTGGCAAGGGCGATTTGTTCAACATAATTTGCGAACTGGTCATCAAGCAGTACAAAATATCCAACCGCTTTAACCGGGTGTTGCGTGGTGAGAAGACCACCATGTGGTATATCAACTATCTGATCGAGTGGGACCGGCAGATGCTAGAGTGGCGAGACAATCTACCAGCGTACTTACACGATGACCTTGACAACCTGGCTCGTCAGACACAGCCTCTCGATGCACGTCGCCGACGTATCAATCTATGGGGGCTTTCTGAGAACGAGATGTGGCAAAAGCGACACGAGTGGAACCAGGATGTGGGCTACACGATGGAGGTGATTTATGTGCATATGATGTTTGAGATGGCACGGATCAAGGCCTACCGCATAGGCCTGATGATGCTGATGCACGAGGACTTGGACATGGTTCGCAACTTCCAGCACTCCAAGGCATTTACCATTCAGGAGCTGCCACGGTTAGCGCAAAAATCGCCAATAACAGGCACTTATGAAGAGGACCGCGACCTGTTCCACTACTTTGCCGAGGCTGCAAGCAAAGCCGCATCGCATGTGTACGACATGTTGAAGTTTAACCAGCAATTTGGCCTTGATCTGCATGCCTACGGCACTACGATCATCAGCACGCTGTTGCAAGTTAGCTTGGTGTACGTTGGTCAGGTGCAGTCTCGAGATGTGCGGTTGGCCTGGCATGCTATGCTGCGTCTGGCTCGTATTTTGGCGATGATTCGCTCGCTTGATCGGTGGGGACCTGCTCTGTATATTTTTACAAACATTTTAAAGGCCCTGGGTCGTCCAGAGCTTATATTGCAAGTGCCCAGTCCCGAGACACGTGCACAGCTTGCAGCAGACACCCGTAAGCCTGCGGTTGCACAAGACCGCTCAGGATCGGTTGACTCTAGTGGAACAGGCGAATCTACCACGTGTATGGAGAGTTGCTGCCGCAGTCCAAACTCGAATGCTTCTATGTTGCCGGCAGACAATGATGCAGCTGGCTCTCGAGTGAGCAGCTCAAAGGGCAAGCGTAAAAACGTATGCGCTGACGAGCATGGTGACGAGAAGAGATACGAATTCAGCGACCATCATCACGGCGACCCGCAATCGGTATCTTCAGCCACGGGGTCGCCAGTATCTGATGAGGACGACGTTACCAATCCGTTTCCATCGGACCATGTTATTTCGCATATTATGCGTGAGCAGAAAGTCAGCACCGCAACTTTCTTTTCGCCAACACTGCCCATTCTTGCGGCATCGTTGCTCCACACAAACAGCACATAGTGGAGAAAGAAAACCGCAGTCCTTTTTGCTAAACAACCTTATTATCCATCTAATTCGAAGTCCAGTTTATTCTTTGGAATCTAAGCCGCTAATCTAGTTGTTGGAGATGACCCACTCCTCGTTGTTTGAGCTCCAGTCAATGATCTCGCCCTTGCCGCCAAACCACAGCGAGATTTCCTTCTGGGCGCTTTCTGCGCTATCGCTGCCGTGGCAGATATTGCGGCCAATGGTCAGGCAGTAATCACCACGGATGGTGCCAGGACCAGCAGCCTTGGGATCGGTAGCACCAAGCATGACACGGCCCTGCTTGATTACTGAGGGACCTTCCCAGACCATGCCCACCACCGGCGCCTTGCCGTTAGTCATATAGTCAACCAGACCGGCAAAAAACGGCTTCGACGAGAGATCAGCATAGTGCTCTCTGGCCAGCGCCTGCGAGGGAACCAGCAGCTTCATGCCCACCAGCTTATACCCACGACGCTCGAAGCGAGCAATAATATCGCTGATCAGTCCACGCTGCACACCGTCAGGCTTGACAGCAATAAAAGTGCGCTCCTTGGAAGTTCCAGGAACTCCATAGATAGGAACAGAGCTGTCAGCATGCAGTGCCGAAGACTCTTGCTTGGAAGTAAACAAAGTATAGCCAAAGGTCACGCCAGCGGCAGCAGCAGCGGCAGTACCAAAGCGGAACGCGGCGGAACGGGCACCCTGCTGCCCAGAAGTGCTTATGCTACGGGTGGCAAGAGCAGTGCTTTGGCGACGAGCGGCCTGACGCAGAGAAGCAGCGGTACGAGCAAACATGATTGAATTCTAAAAGATAAAGAAAGAAGATTTTTTTTCCTTACCCCAACTTGAGTTTTATTTTTACGCGCATTCTGCTATAAATAATGTTAAAATAGCACACTCTCCTTATTGAGAAATACGTAACTAGGCCTATAGAACACAACACGTTATGACGGTGACGATGGAGGCTGTCGTAAATACAGCTAGTCAAGTGCAAATATCCATACAGCCCGTGGTCCCAGATAACATATCCAAAGTGCGCAACCTCAATTCAGTGCTATTTCCTGTGCGTTATGCAAAGACGTTTTACGAAAACCTGTTACACCCAGGCTACTTTGGCAGGCTCGCTTACTTCAACAAACAGTGCGTGGGCACCATTACGTGCTGCAAGCAGCCGCTAGGATATGCCGATGCCAAGGCGGCTGAGATGCGCGAGCCCTCGGAGCGCTGCGAAATGTATATGATGACGCTGGGTGTGCTGGCACCGTTTCGGAGAATGGGTATAGCACAATCGCTCGTACAATGTGCGCTGGAGACGGCAGCCCAAGATCCATCGATTGAGCGGGTCGCTTTGCATGTGCAGGTTGGCAATGACGACGCATTAGGCTTCTACCACAAACTTGGCTTTGTAACAACCCACACCATCGACCAATACTACAGGCATATTGAGCCCGCGCAGGCCTATGTACTACAATATCAGCTATAGTTAACGGCTCAATATCATCCAGCTTAATCGAGCCGAGCCATTTTTGGTTTGAAATGGGCTGCGTCAGCTATACTTTTCTTTTATTTCTGCACTGCTTTCAAGGTTTAAATAATAATCAGAGGAATCATGTCGACTGCGCAGGACAAATCTAAGGAAACGACACAGCAGGCTGAGGCCACGAAGGCAAAGCAGGCTCTCCCGCCTCCGCTAGAGGAAGACGACGAGTTTGAGGAATTTGAGAAGGAAGACTGGGACGAGAGCGAGGAGGACAAGGAGGATCTCGCTCTATGGGACAAGGACTGGGACGACGACGACTGGGAAGACGACTTTTCAAAGCAGCTCCGGGTGGAGCTGGATAAGCTGTCCCAGCCACAGCCCATGTCGGTATCCAATTAATAAATTTTTTGTGTCAGTCTACCAGGTGTATATGAGCATAGCAAAAGTTGATGCCCTTGTACACGCCATCTTCGACAAACAGGTCGCGCCGGTCAAAGCCGATGGTGACGTGAGGCCAAAAGGACTCTGGCTGGAAAAGCGCGCCTTCTCCGCCTCGCTGACGGTACAGCTCAAACACGCGTTTGCGGATAGCGAGCAGCTCACCAAATTCATCAGCAACCACCAGCGAGTATAATAAAAACGTTCCTTTATCGGCATCTACCTTTGGATTCGGCAAGCTGCCTTTAAATCTGCCAACGCATACTGGCGTTAAACGAGAAAGCTGGATGTTTGCCTGCTTTGCAATGTCATCAATTTCTTCGATGGTTACCCCTGCAGGTTTTAACACACGATCAAACTCTGGCGGCGTAACTACAGTTACATGCGCCTCACCGCGCGTTTGCAATGTGCCGGTGGTGGCATTTATAGATTTGAAAAGGTCGCTGAATGGTGCATAATCCAGGGTCTGCTGGAGATATGAGCCAAACGGCGTGTCTAGAGAATGGCTGGTGAATGGAACTTTGCTGGAATCCAACGCTGTGCGTTTTAGTGTAAACGTTGGTGTATTTTGGCCGATGTTTGAAAGCGACAAAGAATAGGCGTATATATTGAATATGGCTATTAGCGCAAGAGCTATTATTCCAAACACAAAGAGCATCTTTCTTATTCCAGCAAAAACAATTTTGGAGCACGTTGTATATCATTCAATAAACGCATGTGTGCAAAGTAGGGGATCGGGCACGCTTTATGCAGCTATGATTTGGCAAATGAGTAACCGCCGTTGTCCTCCTGGTAAGCGCTAAGCTCAAGCGCAGCCAGCCTTCCTTGCTTGGCTGCTTTATCCAGATGCCTTTGCGAGCTCACCATTCTACCAATCACCCCATTAAATATGCTCTTTGCCTTGTACCATCCCGCATGGTATTTGCCTGGATTGCTGATGTTGAATTCGCTCTGCAGCATCTCCTTGTTTGACGCTACATCCGCTTCAAGCATTTGAGTTGCTGCGAATTCCTCCGGATGAAGCTCCCCGCGGGTGGGTATATGGATATGTGCGTCAACTGGTGCGCCTGTCTTTGGGTCACGATGGCCAACACCATGCCCAATATAATTGGGATTGGCTGCGTTGTCTACCACTTCCACCCCGCCAAAGCTTGTTATTCCAGTTTCTTTGGCCACATCGCTGGCTGCCGGATACGGCGTGCCTGTGCCCGTTCCGCTAATGGGCTTGGTAGAGTTCATGATAAATTCAGGGGGGAGAACGCTATACAGATAGCAGAAAAATATCGTCCATTTGCTCCCTCCCAAACATGTTGCCAATTATAGGCATAGCAGTAGTACGAATTGTTAGCCAGCCTACTGCTGCATTTTATAGGGGCGACATGGGGGGTTTTTTAAATAGAAAATCTCTATTTCCCTGCAAAAAAAAGGCATATTTTAAGAAATAGATGTTCTACACATTTTCAGTATCATATAGAACATTTAAACTCTGGTTCTTGATATCAGCAACGGGATTTCCCTAATTATAAATTGAATTATAAAATGTGTTCTCGTTTTTCTTTATTTTTCTTCAATCCTTGTAGCTTTTCTCTACTTTTTTCTGGGAAGTATCTATTATAACTGTACTGTTTGAATACTGTACTAATGCATTTATGCTGTAGATATTCAAATTACATGGCTCACCTCCGCATGAACCTTACTCGCAAAACCTTATAATGGAGGAGGCGACTATGGGCAGTTCAAGTGCAATTGTAATAACTCCCGGCCTGGTTATAGCTTGGATTAAGCCAGATGGTTGTCCGTTTTTACGGCATGAAACAAGATGTAATAGAGTGTTCAGGAGAGATTTTCTGCCACCCCTATACTAATGAAGGCACCCAGGGACATCATGCAGCAATCACATGATTTAATTCAGCTGGATCTGGATCAAATGGGTTAAAAAATTTTAGCGAGCCGAGCTGCAATATTGACCTTTTCAAGCTCTTTTGGTTTGGGGGTGAATCGGAAGCATCAATAAACCTCTGTGCTGGCACTGCTATTTATTTCCTGGCTTTTTGTTTTTCTCTGTTTTGGACACTAGAATACTTTCTCGTCCTTCTCTATTACAAATTTCTATTTACTCTTCTTATTGAAGTTTAAGGTAAGTCTCTCGATGGGTGTTTATTTTACTTGTAATTCAGCAAGCCGGCTGGCGTGGAAGTTCAAGTTTGAATTTGACTTTATGCCAGATTGGCTTGTAATTTTTCCTCGCAAAGTCTATTTGACCGCAACTCACTGTGATTCTGTTGGGGGGAAGCGTGGGTCATCTGCCTAAAGGACGTTTTTTTTGCGAGCTAGCAATCAGTGATACACTGCCAGGCTTGGCTTCTTGCTAATTTCCTCTGCTGTAGTTTGACGTATAAAATATCAACAATGGCTGAGCAAGACCAGGGCGTTCCCAAGTTCAAGCTTGT
This sequence comes from Coemansia sp. RSA 1250, assembly GCA_027578955.1. Classification (NCBI taxonomy): domain Eukaryota; kingdom Fungi; phylum Kickxellomycota; class Kickxellomycetes; order Kickxellales; family Kickxellaceae; genus Coemansia; species Coemansia sp. RSA 1250. The sequence goes on along the minus strand of JANBTS010000030.1, from coordinate 79,061 downwards.
GCTTGTCGGCGATGGTGGAACTGGAAAGACCACTTTTGTCAAGCGCCATCAGACAGGCGAGTTTGAGAAGAGATATATTGGTAAGTTTTTCTTGCGCAGATTAATCTGAAGCCAAAATTGATAGCTCGTTTTTGGCTGCGGCTCTTCAGGCTGTTTATTTGTTTTGAGCCACAAGGATGATCAGCTATCGGCATTGGTTTGTTTTCTAAACGTAAACAATTACGCGGTGGCTGGTCCGTAAACCTACCGTTACTGCATCCATTGTGGAAACAAAGGGTTGATGTAAACATGACTGCTAATTGAACACTTCCATGTATATCGGGATTTACTTGGTTTTTCTCGTTAGCCACCATTGGTGTCGAGGTGCATCCTTTGGAGTTTGTGACCAACAAGGGCAAGATTTTGTTTAATGCCTGGGACACTGCTGGCCAGGAGAAGTTTGGCGGTCTGCGTGACGGCTACTACATTCAGGGCCAGTGTGCCATTATCATGTTTGACGTGACTTCGCGCATCACTTATAAGAACGTGCCCAACTGGCACCGTGACCTGGTGCGTGTGTGCGAGAACATCCCGATTGTTCTGTGCGGCAACAAGGTCGACATTAAGGAGCGCAAGGTGAAGGCCAAGACCATTACTTTCCACCGGAAGAAGAACCTGCAGTACTACGATATCTCGGCCAAGTCCAACTACAACTTTGAGAAGCCCTTCCTCTGGCTTGCACGCAAGCTGACGGGCGAGCCTAACCTTGAATTCACCGAGGCACCGGCTCTGGCACCTCCAGAGGTCCAGGTTGACAGCAACCTTATGCAGCAGTACAACCAGGAGATGGCTGCGGCAGCTGCCATGCCTCTGCCCGAGGAGGATGATGACCTGTAAACTGCCCTTTTTATCTCTATATCTCATGATTGTTTCTTGAGGGTTCTTTAGAGAGAAATGTTGCCTTTATTGCGACATATTTTCTATAATAAAACAAAGAAAAAACATGCTTTTTTTACTTGGAAATGCGACCACGCCCACGCCCGCGCCCTCGGAATCCGCCACGACCACCTCTTTTAGCAGCAAGTTTAGCTTCACGTGCTCTCTGGATCTCTTCTTTGCGAAGCACATCAGCTAGCATTTCGCCCTTGACTACACCGCCCATATAAGGAGACAGCACCCGAATATACGGCTGCTTTGTACGCTTTACAGGCCGTTTGTGTTTACGACGGTTGAGCTGCTTCGCTTTATCTTCGCTTTTGCCCATTGCAGGTTCTTTAGATTCCAGCTTGATATGTATAACGCGTTTAGGGAATTGCAAAGCGGGCAATGGGACTTTAGCTATATCTTTAATGGTTTGAGCGTCAATTGCAGCTGACTTTAACATATTCCAATGATCTTCGGAATCGGACTCTTCCAAGGGCACTTGGGGTCTTTCGGGCGCAATAAACACGGGTTCTACGGGGGCAGTCTCTACTTTGACCGCTTTGGCACTAGCAAACATACGAAACACCGGTACTGTTTCCGCTGAGCTGGGTTCTTTGGTTGCACCATCGACTATGTCTAGTCGCGACTTCATTAGCTCATCAAACATCTCAATGTCTTGTGAATCAGCAACCGACTGACTTGAATGGCTTTCGTCGCCAAACAACTCTTGCCGCTCGATCTTTTTGCCATCAAACACGTCCATGATTTAAATAAAATTTTCCATAATGACAGAAAAGCTGGGGAATTTTTTATTTGGCAGAATCAAGCTGTGGGTTTCGTTGATAGGAATCACGTGCATTCCTCTGGAGTTGAGCACATTGAGGAGATGGAAGAAACACGGCGACGAGAGAACGTGCTGGAATTGCCAAACTGAGCGCGAGATAGCTCAGAACCATCCGTATTGTCATTTAGGCTGTGAGCATGAGGATTCGGCTCCAACTTGATAGACTTTTCTGGTTTCTCACTCGTACTCACCAAGGGACTGGCGGCATATGGAGAGAGCGGAGCAAGCAAGGAATGGGTGGATTCACGGATGCCCAAAGCATCAAGTACTTTAGGATAGACTAACATGCCCACAGTATCGGCCCATAAAAAGTCCATATGCTCGTAGTGCGCAAAACAATGAGGCTCTACGGGAGTCGCGCCGTTGAGGTCTTTCAGAAGCAGATTAACCGAGGACAAAGAGTCGGACCCGCCATAAAACAGCGATACTCTGGTGGATATTTTGTTTAGCGGGTATGGGTTGTTCCAATGAGTTAGTGCGCCAGCCGAGTACTGTCTGATCCGTATTGACTGAGCTGACCGAGGCAGTCTAGGTGGCCGCGAGTATTTGCGCAGACTACGGGCAGCCTTGGGCAGAACCTCTGCGCTTTGGTCGCTTCCCAAGCTCAAGTCGCCAACCGACTGCTCGAACAAATGAGGGGAACGGGAAGACGAAGTGGGCGCCCAAAGTAGCTGGTAAACCGGCGGATCCTCGTCATACATCTGTAACTCTCCTCTCCTAATAATCTGCATCCAATGCACAATCGCCTTGACGCTTGTATAGGAGTATAAATGCCAATACGTAATGCACTTGGTTTCTTGAGATAAGTTACGCATGGACCATCCAAAGAGCAAATGAACACAAAAGTCAAGCGCAGCCACGTACAGGTCTCGCGGAAGCATGTTGATCCAGAAATACACCAGAGACATTGCTCGCCGCCGTCCAAACAACAGATAGAGCATTTGCGGAGTTGCCTTGGTAAAGTAGTCTACTATGCTATTGTGGAATCCCCGGGGTGTTGATGCTGGCGCCAGCGCAATAAAGTGACTGACTTTGGTGTTTAATGCACGGTTGCGGGATAGCGCCATAAACATCTGCGTGGTTCCTTGACTAAATCCTATATAGGTCAAGCACTTTGCTCCCGTCTCTTGCAGAATATAGTCGATAGTGGTGGGCACATCTATGGTGGCGATCTCGTCGATTGAAAAGTCCCAGAACCGTCGGTCGCTCGGTATGTATTTTGTATGTTTGTAGGAATATTTGTTGCCTCGTGAATTGCCCAGCCAAACGTCATAGCCAGCCTCTGCTAGCCGAAATGGCAAAATATTGATCCAGTCAGGATGGCACACGAAGCATTCCGAGTTGAGCATAAACCCGTGCCAAAACAACACCACCGGCCTATCACCGTCCATAACCATGTCGCTGCTTCGACGAGATCCAGCCGCATGAATGCGCTTTCCGGTAATTCTATGGATGCCGAGTACAAATCCATCGCGGGTCTCGACCAAATGATCTTCATGCGGATATCCCCAGTAGTTCATGATCTCTGCAAATGAGTTAAAGTCATCGAGTAAAGCGCTTTCTACCTGCTTGTCGGCGCCAAACAACCGATGTACGTTGAATTGAGAAAATATCCATTCAGGCAAATGGTCCATTATTAGGTCGGCGGGAATAAACAACAGGAATACGCGTAATATCTTTTCTATCACAAAGAACAGGGCGGCTATCGCCATGCCCTGGTACTCTGATAGACTCAGGCGGCTAAAGAACGGTATATACAGCATCTATATAAAAAATATTCACTTAATGCAAAAAGCTTGGAAAGTAAAGTTTATGCGAGTTGGAGATTTTTAAAGGGAGGCACTTCACGTGAAGATAGTTTATTAAATTGATCTAATTTTTTCCAGCTACATGTCGATAGGGAAGAACACGCAAGTATGAGATTCAAGAGTTTCGTTGTTGATAAGTTTGTCGTTGCACTTGGGACAGACAATTCCGTTGTACTTGTCTGAAAAGCACACTCCTGGGAGCTGGAACTTGGAAACAGTATAATGGCACATACGAGAACCAAGAGGTCTTGAGAGTAGTATTTGGCTTAAAGCGTGTTTTTTAGATGGAGGAAATGGAGCTTGCAAGGACTCGAAAGCAGGAAAAAATGTTTCCTTTTATACTTTTCCATTTAGTTGCCATACATATTTGAACCTGCACTAGGACGTTATTCGCATTAAAAAGGTGGTTTGTGTGTCATTCCATCATGCAGCTCCAAGTACATTATTTGGGCACATTAATTTGTCTTTTTGGGCTGACCAGATAACATGACTTGCAATCCTTTTACGCATATAGTATTTTTTTTTTGCGTAAAAAGGAAATGGTTTGGTGGTTGATCTCTTCTGGAATCGCTGGAGTGGTAATGTTAGACAACCCACCACGAATTGAATAAAAAGCGCAATCTTTTTTGCTATTTACTGGAATTGACTCGGTTGTAAAGACATGGCATCCCAAAAAATCAGCTGGCATAGAAATGCAATTTGTAATCTGCTAGATTTAGACACTGCAGCATAATCCCTCCTATTGCTAAGTGGTTCTCACAACACATGTGAGCAATATTTCAGTTAAAATTAGTAAAGGCAGTAATTAGCGCATTTTAATATGTGTGTTTAATTCCGAATGTCTTGCGTTATATGCACAAGCACATGTTGGAATTAATTAAAACGTAGTTTTTAGGAGAACATGAGGAAAGAGTGTGGGAAAAGATGCGGCTTTTGGGAAAAATGCATGTTACCATTGAACTGCTATTTATGCATAAAGCCGTAAAATAGCAGTTTACCAGCATAGAGCTCTTCCGCTGACGTAATAAGAGAAAATTTCAAAGTAAATTCTCATTCTGCTTAGTCATTATTTTAAAGTCTAAACCTTCTAGGTATTTAAAAAAAAAAGCCAATCTATATGTGGAAATGGGTAGATCCAGAACACGACATTTGTCATTAAAATGCACAAGAAAGAAGGCAAGAAATGCAGCCAACAGCACTAGCGAACAGACAATTACCGCCGGCATGGAATGGCTAGAAGCACGACGCAACGGCACAGCACAGAATTCTCAAAAGTCACCTGTCACAGCCCAGACAATTAGCAGCACGTCAGCAAGCCAACAAACGTTGCTTCAAGCAAGCAGTGTGAAGAAAAGACCTGGCAGTGCCACGCCACGACGTCGACAAGTAGGACGTTTGGCAGAGCACTTGTCACTTGACGCTAAAGGCTCAAACAAGCATCTGGTGCCATCCAGTCACCTGCACGCGCATTATCCACTGAGCCAAAACATGCTGGAAGCAGATAGTTTTATTGATTCCCAAAGCCCCCATGCGTGGGGCACAGACTGGGACCTTGCTTCGCAATCTTCGGCGGGCGTGAGAAGCAGCTTGGTCGATACCAGCTCATGGTTTCTGCAGCACCGGGAGTACACGCGCAGCCGCATTCAGAGCATTGCAGCTACAGGTCGCGACAGCCACTATTGCAATTCATTCTTTGTTGATAGAGAATTAATGCCAGGCTATTCATCCACCAATTCGTCTATTCGCAATGGCAAGGCTGGTACTGTCGACATAGAGTGCAGCATCTCGGTCGCTGATTCTTCCATGGATGACATTCTGGCAGCAAATGCAGATGAGGTGCCAGCAGCAGATAGCTCTCAGGCAGAAACAGCAGAGTCAACGGCACCTGTGCTTTCTTCAGATGAGATGCTGGGTCCCTGTGATTCATCAGTCTTGTGGATACAGCACAATGCAAAGCCTGCAGCCTCTCAATGCAACCCGCACTGGGAACCAGCATTCGATATTGAAAAGACATCCAGCCAAGTAATGTTTTACTCGAGCCAAACCGGGCCAATCCATGCCTCGTCTCTGCAGAGTCTGGCAGCTAGCGGGGTAGATTTAGAAATCTGGGTAGCCCAGCGCCCTAATAGCCCAATATCGAGCAGCAATCCGTGTTTTTGGCTGGACGTAGGCAATATCACGCTGCATGAGCTGCACCATCTGGGCAGACTGCTTGGGCTGCATCCATTGACAATGGAAGACATTGAGACCAAAAGCAGCAGCCGCGACAAGATCGACACGTTCCAAGACTATTTGTTTATTGTGGTCCATTCGGCAGTCCAGCGACGACGTAATCGGTGGCAGCACCACTACAAATACTGCCGAGCCAACAGCAGCATACGGCCGGTCAGCAGCAAGGAAAACAGCCATTATACAATGCCCAATTGCTCGGTGGCCAGCTCTGACTACACTTTGAACGAGGAGGCCAGGGCAAGCAAAGGCGACGAGCAGCTTCTCATAGTGCTAAAGGACAGCTTCATTGTGACGTTCCATACTGGATGCCACCAGAACGTGGTAGCTCGCGTGTTGCAGCGGCTGACTGGCATAGCAGAAGCAGCAGCAGCAGCAGCAGCAGCAGGACCTATGCAAGGGCACTCAGCAGCCAACAGTAGGCCCGAGCGTGACATGGATGAGCTGGCAGAGCTGGCAGACTACTCAGCATACATAGCATATGCGTTGCTGGACGAAGTGGCGGACCAATTGCTTCCGGAAATAGCCAGGATCGAGGAAAAAGTGGATGCCATCGACGAGCTGGTGCTGCTGCTCACGCACGCGGAGCACGAAAGCGTGCTGCAGCAGATGGGCGAGCAAAGACGGCACATTCTGCACATATGGCAGTGGGCCCAGCCCAAGTCGGAAATAGTCGCGACGCTGAAGCGCATTCTGTCCAGCAACAAGCCGGGCAAGTCCAGGCAAAGGCTGGCATCCAGCGCCCTTGCCCGCGAAGTTGTGCAGTATCTGGGCGATGTGCAGGAGCACCTGCTGGCCGCCATTGATGCCTGCTCGCGCGCAGAGACGGTGCTGGCTCGGTCGCACTCCAACTACTTGGCCAAGATCTCGCTGGAGCTTTCGCGGGCCCAGGTGGATTCCAACGCGACGACCGAGCGGTGGACGATGCTGGGCACGATAGTTGTGCCGATCAATATTGTCACCAGCTTTCTCGGCGTCAATCTCAAAGTGCCTGGGCAGGATCGCGATGACACGCTTAATTTCTTTGTCGTTTTAGCGTGCATGCTCATTTACACTGCCATCACGTTGGCGTTCTGGAGGTGGCGTCGCATTGTGTAGCCGCACTGAGCAGGCCAGGTGTTTTCTACGAGATATGAAAGAGGGAATGCCCCTATAAATAGAACAAGGCATCTGCCATTTTCGGTCCAGACCGTTTTGCAGCGGAGGGGGGAACCACGAGTTGTCGATCGCATAATAAAATGGTTGGAAAACAGCACATGCATGTGCATCAACCCCGCTTAGGAACAACCACCACATTAAAATGGTGCAATTCTCGACTCACAGTCGGGTGGTCCCAAGAGTACGCTGAGAAAAGGGCAGGGCCAGGCGTGCAGTTTCTATCTGAATGCACACAATAGCAGAGAAAAAAAGCAGTTAAAGCACCCGTATGCTTGAATAAAGCCGTAGCAGAAACAATAGATGCGTCTGGCTCGTGCATGCCGGTACGCGATAGTGGGGGGCCTAACTGGCATGCCGGGCACCAGGCTGACTTTGCTCAATCGTGTTTATATAGAAGAAAGTATGTAGGAGAAAAGCTGCGCAAGCACTAAACCATAAAGCGCCTCCTACACCCAAAGAGGCATGGATTAAAAATAGCGTATATCCGAACGCGCATACAGAAAGCTTGACAAAAACCGGCGAAGGAACCCGGAGGAAAGTAAAACTTCCCCAACAAAAGAAACAGAAAAATTAGCTAGATGAAAAAGAACTTTTGCTATAGAAAAAAAGTGATTTGGAAAACAGCATATCAAGCGCAGGAAGGGAGAAGCTAAACACAAAAGCAAGAATGAAGGATTAAAATGCCAGAGCTAGAAATTTTAGATTACGCAGAAGCGGTGGCAGCGGCAGGGGCAGCCTCGGCAGGCTTTGCGTCCTTCTCCTCGGCGGGCTTCTCGGCCACAGCAGAGTCCTTGGAGCCCTCAGCCTTGGGCTCCTCCTTGGGCTCCTCCTTGGCTTCCTCCTTAGCCGCTGCCTCTTCCTTGGGCTGCTCTGCGGGCTCTTCCTTGGGCTCTTCGGCAGCCTCCTCGGGCTTGGCCTCCTTGGCCTTGGAGGAGAAGAACTTCTTCAGCCGCGACACCATGCCGGTGGTCTTGTTGCGCACCACCGTGGAGCGGCGCTTGAGCTTCTTCAGCGCGTCCTCGGACTTTGCCTTCTTGGCCTCGTCGGACTTCTCCTCCTTCTCGTCCTTGGCCTCCTCAGGCTTCTTCTCCTCGGCCTTGGCCTCTTCGGCCTTCTCGTCCTTGGGCTCCTCCTTGGCCTCTTCGGCCTTGGGCTCCTCCTTGGCCTCCTCGGCCTTGGGCTCCTCGGCCTGGGGCTTCTCCTCTGCAACTGCCTCGGGGGCCTTCTCGGCGGCCTTCTCGGGGGCAACAGCTTCGGGCTTAGTTTCTGAAGTCGACATCTCTGATATTAAATGGACACCTCGCTATTAAGAAAGCAAGAAGGTTTGTATGAAAAATTAATGTGTCTTTAGTAACAAGAAGAAAAAGTATAAAATTATGTTTTGCTCTGCAAAAAAAGGAATAAAGAAAAAAGGGGGAGAAGGGGAAGAAATGAGCAGCAAACTTGTGTTAAATAGCTGAAAAATTCCTACATTGCAAATTTATCGCCTGTCCGTTTTCCTGCTTGGCCAGCATGCACTCCCCCATATGGAATCTACCACCCCCCTTTTCACAAAAACAAAAAAAGCCCAAAACAAATAAATCCCCCTCTTTTCTGAGCTGCCCAAAAGGCTTTTTCGCTTTCCATTCCAGCCTTGTGTCATCTTGTGTTTTGTTTTGGTTTTCTGGGCCAGCTTGGCATCCTTTTTACCCGCATATCAAAAAGAGGGAGGCTCTGTGCCCCCCTTTCTACCCCCTATGATCAGTTGACCCGGCGCTGGGCCGTTCTATGGCTGCGCCCTTCCCCTCTTCTTTCCGCTCTTTTTAACCATCCCGATGACTTTAAAGGTGTGCTTTTCTGCTGAAGGCCCAGCCCAGCCCTGCCCAGCCGCTGCTTGCTTGTTCTTGGCCATAAAATAAAGATAAGCTTCCCTTTTCCTTTTTGCCAATCTCTACTGCATGTGCAAGCTTTCGCCTCTTTGTAAGACCAGCTGTCGTTTTTTTATAATCGCAAAATGAAGCCTAATCGATCCAGCCAGGCAAAAGAATCCCAGATGGGCTTGGGATTGAGGGCTTTAGTTCAGCGCAATGCAAAATCGTCTGTTTCCAAAGACACATTGGACGGTGTCGATCCGCGTAGATATGATCTCCTGGCTCCCCAACATCTCGCGCATCCTTTGCAAGCTGCCCATGTCCATCCTCACTACACTTGCATGGAACCGCGCGTCCTGGTAAAACTCCCCTTTGCCAAATCTCCTCATCACTATATTCACCATCTCTAAAATCCGCCGAACCTCCTCGCTGCCTCTAGTTACCTGCATGGCAACGAATCCCCGATCTCTTTGCTCATTAGCCAGAATTACCGGCTCTCCGAACCCCACCGTTATCTCGCGGGCTTGCAATTGCTCCTCCAGGACTGCCATGAAGCTTGGTATCTGGTGCTCTTGCAGGTAAAATGCCCGGGTTAGGCTTATGTGCGGCTCCTCTATTACTTGCGCCGTTTCCGGCGAGCCAAGCGCCTTCAGGTAGGTGGCTCCCAGCCGTTGCAGCTGCTGCTTGCATCTCCCGCCTATTACCAAGCTAATGTGTCCGCTCCATCCTCCTACCACATGTCCCAGATCCACTACTACATCATTTGATAGTAACATCCCTCCTTCCTTTTGTTTGTTTGCTGCTCAAGAACGCCTCCTTGGCAGTAATCATGTTTGTTACCTTGCTCTGGTCCACAGTAACTGCGGTTCCGATTACCGCCACTGTCGCTACTGCTTTCGTCGCTGCTGGAATAGTCCACCAGCCGCACTGCCTCGTCGCTCCTCGATTCCATTTGTCTTCAGCGCATCGATGGATGATGCGTGGCAAAGCATATGATAAATTGCATTGTGCTGTATTGTGGGAAATCTAGTTTGCTTGGCTCGAGAATGCTGTCCCGTGGTGCTTGCGCTCTGCTGCCGAGTACAAATAATCATACTCGCCTGACTTGACACACATGTGCCGGAACAGCCCATCGGCCTTGTTCAGCAGCTGATACGGCGTGTCATACTCGACTATCTCACCCTGATCCAGAACCAGCACGCGGTCGTAATCCACTATTGTCCGCAGCCGATGCGCAATGCACAGCAGCGTTGCGTCACTGAACTCCGTCCGGATTGTGCGCTGGATCTTGCTGTCCGTCACCGCGTCCACCGACGCCGTTGCCTCGTCCAGCAGAATCACCTGCGTGCGCTTTACCAGCGCCCTGGCCAGCGCTATCAGCTGCCGCTGCCCCTGTGAGAAATTGGATCCGTTTTCCATAACCGGCATGTCCAGCCCCGTGATTGTCCGGCCCAGCCCCACCACTTTGCCACTCTGGCGGCTGTCGTCTTCCCCCACTGCTCCGTCTCCCACGTTGCTGATGGTGCTGGCACTGCTGACCACCGCATTGTCTGCCTCGCTGCCCAGCAGATGTGCCCGCCGCAGCGCCAGCCACAATTCGTCATCGCTGTGCCGCGCAAACGGGTCCAGGTTGGTGCGAATGGTCCCTGTAAACAGCACCGGCTCCTGTGGAATGATGGTCAGCTGCGACCGCAAGTCCCCCACTCCAATTTTCCCGATATCAATGCCATCAATAACTATCCGCCCTGCACTTGCCTCCATGATCCGCAGCAGCGCCAGCGTGAGCGTGCTCTTGCCCGCCCCTGTGCGCCCAACTATCCCTACCTTTTCACGCGGCCGCACCTCAAAGCTGATCCCTCGGATCACTGGCGGCAGGCTCTCTGCATACCGCAGCACCAGGTTTTCTACGCTTATCCGGCCCTCGCTGGGCCACTCTGCTGGCGGTCTATGGTCTGCAACTGTAACGGCCGCTTCGGGCGCAACCTCCAGATACTCGACCACCCGCTCTACCGAGTTCAGGTTCATCTCATTTACTGAATAAAACCGCACCACCCACAGAATATGCTCCGTAAAATTCAGCGCATAAGACAGCGACATTCCTGCCAGCCCTGCGTCCATACGCCCCGTGGCTGTCAGTGCCAGCAATCCTGCCATAAACGACACAAATGCTCCTGCCAGATCCACGCGAATGCTGAGCCAGCGGTTTGCTCCCCACATGTATATGAATGGCCGAATGTTGTCGTCAATCTTGCCGTAGTTTACCTTTTTAAACCGCGACTCCTGTCCATATGCGCGGATTGTCGACACGCCGCTAAGCGTCTCTCCAAACTGCGTGTAAATTGGCGACTTGGTTACACTTTCAAACCGCTTGATTTCGCGCGATGCCGACAAGTACAGAATCCCAATAATCCAGTAGATAACTGCGATTATGATTGCTCCCAGCGTAAATGCAGGCGTAATGACTGATATCACAACCAGAATTGCCAGCGACGCTGTCAGCTCCGTAACAAATATCGCCAATGACGAGCTAAGCGACTGGTCGATTGTCTCCATGTCCTTGGAAAACCGGTTTATCAGACGCCCTACCGGCGTGGTATCGAAGAATCGCACCGGCGCACGCAAGATCGTGTGCAGCAGACGCTCGTGCAGCTCCTTTGAGGCCCTCAATGAGCTCCAGAACTGAACCAGCGACCGCCCAAGAATAACCAACACGCTGACCAGAGCAATTGCAACATATACTCCAATAAAGTAGCCCAGATTGACTCGGTCGCCTGTCTTGACCCGCGGTACAAAGCCTATAGGGCCAACATCGCTGGTCATGGACCGTGCCAATGCTATTATAGAAAACCCACCGGTTCCGTTGACATTTACAGCCGGCCGGCTATACGACGCAGCCCACTCGCGCAGCCACCAGTCTTGAGCAACCAACAGGCCCTGCCCAATTAAAAACAGTCCTATCAATGAACCCCATAGCAGCATACCGCCGCTGGCACGAAGGTACTCGGTGTACACGCGCCATTGCACATGTCCACGGCTCCAATCCTCGTCGGTTGTCAGCTTGCCTCGTTGCACACCACCATTTCTGCTACTGGCAGATGAGTCCTTTCGTGACTTGCTTTGGCGGCGCTGGTCAGACGCAGCGTCGAGACCATCAAAGCGGCTACTAATAGTTGTGTCTGATGGCCCACCAGCTATACCCTTGTCTTTACCAATAGCTGACTTGGCTACAGCTCCTGCCTGCAATGAAACGCCATGTTGGTCATCACTTGCCTCGTGCAGTGTCTCTTCGCTTAACGTTCCGCTCTGCAACACTTTGGTAGATGTTCCTGCAGCAGCAATTTGGCCGTCCTGCATAACCACCACCATTTCTGCGCTTTTGATCGTCAGTCCAACTGCATGTGTGACCAGAATACGTGTGCGCTCTGCCATATATGGCGACATCAGACAGTTTTCATACAAGTGCTTGGCTGTATGTGCATCTACTGCTGACAAGCAGTCATCCATAATTACATGGCGTGCAGGCGAGTACACTGCACGCGCAAGACAGATCCGCTGTCTTTGCCCTCCCGATAATGCCACGCCTCGCTCACCAACTTCGGTCATGTCGCCGGCATCCAGAATCTCAAAGTCTCGCGACAATGCACACATCCGCACTACTTCATTATACCGCTTTTCGTTGTAAGGCAAGCCAAACGTAATGTTGCCGCGGATCGTGTCGTTGAGCAGCCATGCCTGCTGGGCAACGTAGGCCACGGACTCGTGTATGCTAAATGGATCTCTTGAGCTTTCATCTAAAATAGAATGCGCATCAAAAACCGATCCTGGTATCATCACCTGCCCAGAGACTAGCCGCATCTCTCCCAAAAGCGCCATTAGCAACGATGTCTTGCCGCTGCCGGTAGGGCCAGCAATAATGCTCAGCTTGCCAACTGGGAAGTTTACTGTGAGATCACGCAGCTCAAACCCGCTATTGCTTGCCGCATTCGACTCGGGGTGAGGTGAATCGGTTGCTGCAGAGTGGCTGTAGTTTGTGCTTTTTGAAGCACAACCGGTTGAAAGCAGAGGTTCATTCTCGGTACCTATCAGCGGCTGCGTAGGCAGGGTTCCGGATCGTGAAATTGACCCACTGCTAGCTGTGGGCTTCCAGCTAAAGGTTGCATTGATGAATCCAATGTCTGTTGCTCCGGCAACGTCGGCATAGGTTGGATCTTGCGAGCCACTGATAAATGTCTGGTGCATCTGTCTCGACAGCCTTGACAATGTGTATTTGGGTGTTTCTTCTTCGGCAAGGAACAGTTCCACACGGACCACTGACACTCTGGCCTGAAGACAGTAGGAGAAAAAGTCCGGTAGCTGGTCCATTGGTCCCCGCAGTGTCTTGAACAGCGCCAGCGCTGTGAATGCCACCGATGCCGTGAGCTGGTGCCCCATCACTTTGGTGTACACTGTAAATGTTGTCAGCGTAACAAACACTGGCGCCATAAAAAACAGCAGTATGGAATACGAAAACACCAGATAGCGCTTTCGCAACACATTCAGCTCACCTCCACGCACTGAAGCCACCTGCTGCTCAAATTGCGGCTCCCAAGCAAAGAATTTTATGATGCGCACTCCCTGTAGAATCTCGTTCATCATGCTCATTCGCCGGTCGCTGGTTTTCATCAGCTGGTTCTGGTAGACGCTCCAGATTGACACCAGCTTCCACTGAATCGGCACTAGAACTATAATGGTTCCAAGACCGCCCATCGATGCTATACCCAGCAGTTGATACAGCATCAAGATTGTAATAACGATCTCTGCAGGCAGCTGATACAGCGTGTGTAAATATGCTGAGACTTCAGAGATCTTGTGAGCATCAACTGCCATCAGATTAGTAATCTTACCCATCGAAGTCATGCTGCCTTCGTCATCGTTGCTGCCGTCTGACTGATCTGTATCTTCAACCAAATCTGAATTGCCGTTAGAAGCAGCGCCTTCCTTGACACTGCCGGTTGCAGCGTCAATGCGTCGAAGGCTTTTGGCGTATACCTCGCCGATAATAATGGCCTTGATCTGCAGCCCAATCTTGCGGCCTATCCACAAAGCTTGGCTTTGGCAGACTGTGCCGAGTGCTCCAGCTCCCAGCAGTCCCGCAACAAACCAGAATGCCTGTTCACGAGAATACAGCGTAGGATCTTCCATATATGAGAGAATATGCCGTAGCAAATAAGGGCTGGCAAATATAAACAGAGTATGACCCAGAGTCCACAAGCACTGGATCGCCAGGCGATATCTAAAAAACCAAAACAGCCGATGCGTTAGACTGCGGTTATCACGCCCATGTCTGCTGGAGTATTGGCGGCATGCCGCTCTCCAGTGAGCACAGACACGCTCAGAGTGATCTTCGGGCATAAGGTCGTAAAGATCCTTGGGCTCCAGCGGCCGCTTATATCCCAACCAGATCATCGGATCCATCCAGGAAAAGAACATCAGCTGTGCGATTGATGCTGTCAGCTCGGGAGCAGGCGGGTGTTTATCAGATGCGCCTGCTGGAGCATTGGAAGGCAAGCCATGGCGCCGTCTTTGCTGAGTGAAACTCGCCAAGAACAATACAATAGCAAACCCGGCCATCATGATCTCAGCAACTGGAAGCATGGCCAGCGAGCCATGCGCATATGCTAGCAGCGCCGAACGAGCCTTGATAACATTAATTACCATGCCAACCGTGTACACAAGACGCAAGTGGGGCGATGGCGACGGGAAACGAGGAGACCGGCGACAAAAGAGGTAAAAGCAAAGTACCAGCGCCCACATCCACAAACCAAACTCATAGCTTATCTTGCGATCCTGAAACGAGTCTCTGTATAACGCATATGCTATTACAACTTGAGCAGTGGTTAATACTACCAGGATCATGTCGCGAATAGACAATGGCGGAGATGCCGAAGACCGGTCTGGTATTTCGTTTTCAGGAGTCAAATTGCTGGAGGTGGTGGTGGTCTGTGTCTCGTACGTTGATAAACACGCATCCAGCTCTTCCTCATTGTCGTTGAGCGTGCTCCAGTTGGAGCGTCGCCGGATACCGCCAGCAACACTTGGCGCAGCTCCAGTGGCACTATAGCTTCCACGCCGCCGCCTATAAATGCTGTCCAGCAGTGATCCGCAGTCCGTATAGTCAGTACTTTGCTGGGATGCAGCTGGCGAATTCTGATGGCTCAGCCGATAGCGCAGCAGGGCAATTGCAAGAACAATCATCGATGCCCCCACTGCTGCTGCAGGCAGCGTGCGTTCAATGATCAGCTGGCGAAAGCAGCTGTCAAAGTCGTCGCCGTTCCATGGATGCCGCCAGGGCACTTTGGTGCATTCGGCGAGTAGTGCGTCGGCCATGTTCTACAAAAAAGATAAAGTTAGCGGCTACGTGAATCCCCCGGTCCAAGCATTTCGAGCGCGTACCTAGTTTTTAACTGAAAACTCGTCTATCAGATAAAGATAATACAGCTTTTGAGAAGGGACCAAGCAGTAGGAATCAGAAAGAGATCGGAGAGCAATAAATTATAAAAGAGCCAGAACAACTCGGATAAAAAGAAAAAGATTGCTTTCTTGCTCAAAAAAGGCCAGACAAAAAATTTTGAGTGCAAGTGCGGGTCAGGGCTTACAAAAAAGCAGCTATTAACACCGTTTTTCCACGCTCATTATTGGGGGGGGGAGGAGAAATGCCATATAATGTAAAAAGAGTCATAGCGGCAACAGCTCTGTTCGATCCAGCCGATCCTTGATCCCCCCAGCGATTTTTGAAAGCAATTTCTTGCGCACAGATACATTAGCGAATATTGCAGCAACCGTACACTTTCAGTTACATGTCGGTAATTTCGATGTTTAGTGTCAGGGTGTCTAATGTGAATTGACAGCCCAAACAGGAACGCCTCTAGGCAATTTTTCGGCAACTGCCACATAAAGTCAGCTGCTGCCAGCCGCTGCATATATGCTCAGAGTCAGTGCTGCGCAAAGTTGCTGATGACGCATCTCCAGGTGGCTTAGTCTCACGCCTACCGCATAAATCTGGCTCGGCTCGGTTCAGAACATTTGCAAGAAAAAGCGTTCTTGCATGAGGCAGATCCATTCGTCAATAGGGCTATCAATCCGAACCAGATTTGCGATAAGTGGCATATCGGGGTATGTGTGGGTTTCCAGTTGGGCGATTTCAGTTTCTCTTTATTACTGATGCACTATCGATCTGCCGTTTGCGGAGTTGCAATTTACAATGCATCGTCAAGCATAAAAAAGAACTGTAAATTCCCAGATTCATTGGGTAGTCCATATACGGATCCCACTACACCGAACCAATTTTAATAGGCAGATGCATTTCCTAAAAAAGAATACGATGTTTTATTTGGAAGGGTGGTCCAAGACAATTGGCATCGTTGACCCCTTCAAAATATTTCAATGCCTTGACCTCATGCCTCCCCAAAATGGCGCAGAAAATTATCCTGAAGCAACGAGGGATTGTTGGGTGGGCAGCCTACAATGCATGAAAAGGGGGCCGCGTGAAGCCGACGACATCAAGGAGCTCTTTATAAATGCAAAACCGGTCCTTTTGGTAAAAGAAAGCATGCTTCTTTTTGCTGCCAGTGGGGACGGAAATACGAGCAAGTGATTGGATAGGGGTGTCATGAACAGCTGACTCTGACATCTTTTTCCCTCCTTTTTGGTCTGCTGCCCAGACTCTATGTTAAAACCGGACTTTAAAAGTAGGCCCATTTGGCACTTTCTTCAAAATTGCACTTTTCTCTTAAAAAAAACCAACTGCACTTTTTTCTAAAGCTTGTGTATTGTAAATATTGGTTTCTACATCTACGGAACTACTAAAAAATGGATCGTTCGGCTAACATATCTAACGCAAGCAGCGGGCTGCCTGATATCTTTGAGCCTGATGTGTATAGCAAGCAATCCACACCGCTCAGTCTAAACGTGTTGTTTATGGATAACATCAACATTGAGCAGGCCCTGGAGCCCAACTCGCCTATAGCACGCTACAATAGGCGCCGCGTTGCCAGCTGTTCCACATACTCCAAAATTAGCGCCAGCACTGTTTGCAGCCAGCAAGTCATGTCTGACAGCGAGTTTTCCCTAAGCGAGGAATTTCTGATTTTGAAAGACGACGACTATCCTTTCTCCGAGTACGCCGCCACAATTTCCGCAGGCGGAGTTGGGCGGCACCGGAGACGGGGGTCATCCCTGGGCAGACTTAAAACAATGGTGAGCACATTATTCAAAGTAAAATCCTAATAATTTATTTGCATATAAATAATATTCTGCATTATCAGCAACTACGTAACCATTACTTGCAGATAACAGTAACGCCGTCACTGTTGTTGTAGCACTTTAGTCCGTCAGGGCATGAGCTGTGCACATACTGCCCCGACCACGGCTCGCAGCTAAAGTAGTCGCCGCTTTGGCCCGGGGAAGCGCACTTTGCTGTGTGGCCCTCGCATGTGCCGGCAGATGGAACGCCGCCGGATCCTGGCGGTGCACACATGATGGTGTCTGGTGCCGTTGGGTTGGCATAGCACACTTGGCCTTGAGGACAGTTGACTGTTTCATATTGCTGCGACCAGCTGTTGCACTGGAGGTAGGTGGATGACGTGCCGTCTTCGCCATTGGGACACATTGCCGTGTTTCCCGTGCACTGCTGAGCGTTGGCAACTAGAGGAGCTGCTGCTGCGATTGCCAAGATAGCCGTGGAGAATGAGCGCATGGTGTATTGGATTATATATGAAGCTATTGCTGTTGTTGATGTTTGAATACTAGTCCTGGGACTTTGCGGGTTTATATACCTGCCTCGATGCCATTCAACAAACAATTACTGGCGCAGATGTAGAACTAGCAAAACTAGCTACGATATGTCAGCTGAAACGAGTAGACAATCATAGTACTTTATCCACACCTGACCAAGGGGGGTCCTGGAAATTTCCGCACAGGAACTGTGCATTTTTAGAACATATAGGCTGCCCAAAAATAGAGGCAATGCCAAATACTCCTAGTATGCATGTGCCTCTGGGGATCTGTACCTAAATTTATGCTCTATTTTAAAGTACACGCTGATATCAGCACTAGCAACCGTAGCAAACCACAAGTTCTAGTCCTAAAATAGAAGAGGAATAGCATCTGCTCACGTGCCAAAGCCCCCCAAAGTGCGATATGTAGCTAACGACGTAAATATCAAGAAATATTAGTGCGTTTCAGCTTCGCAGTTCATATTTATTACATCCTATATTTAGATCTGTGAAGGAATGCCAAGCATAAGCATTATATCCTTTTCTCCCTTCGAGAGATACCATCTTCTATTGTGTGAGCTTGAAGACACAATGTTTGTGGTTGACTGTGGGTGGCCAACCGAGTCTTACGACGATGAACAGCCTTCTATAAGCAAGTCTCAGGCTTCAAAGAGCGCTCAGGAAAACCCGCGTGACGCACTGAGCTCAGTAAACTGGGGACGCGTTGATTTTATACTGGTGTCCAATTACGAGCAAATGACGCTGCTACCTTACATAACCGAGTACACTGATTTCACCGGCCCAGTGTATTCCACAGAGCCTACAAAGGTGTATGGCCGCTGTGTGCTGGAAGAAGGGCTGCAGATAATAGATTCTAACCAGTACGCGGCATCCAATATCGGATCAACCTCATCGATGCAGCCAGCCGGGGATGTCAATGAGAGAAATCTAGGCGACGGAATTTGGAAGACGCATATATTGCCATATACGCAGCAGGACATAGATGCGGCAATGGAAAAGGTCCATGATGTCAGACTGAACGAGATTATTACGCCCGTGCCGTTTGTACAAGTATTTGCTCGGAGTTCAGGGTACTGCATTGGCGGAGCCAATTGGACAGTTGAATACAAGAACCACCGCACTGCATTTATCAGCACTTCAGCATTCGCAACCTGCCTTCATCCGCAAGAATGGGATGGCAGCATTCTGGAGAAGGCTCAAGCAATAGTGTTCTGCGATGCGGTTGATCCAGCCGAGGCAGAAAACCACGAGCTACGACCAATTCCGCCAAATGTCCAGGTATCGCAAAGAATCAATCAGCTATGCTCGACAGCAATCTCAACACTCAAAAAGCGCAGCCGGGTAATGCTGATTGGCAATCCATATGGCAAAACGCAAGACATATTGCAAGTAGTTGCTGAAAACATCATATCGCTGAATCTCCCACTGCCGCAGTTTATATTTGTATCTCCGGTAGCCGAGCGCACGTTGCAGTATGGCAATATCATGGGTGAGTGGCTATGTGCGGCAAAGCAAGCAATGCTGTATCTGCCCGAATACCCATTTGTTGACAAGGATTTGCGACAAAAAGGGCATTTGCATTTTGTAAAGTCGCTTTCAGACTTGGCAGCTAAAAACATACCGCAAGGAATTTGGTTTGTGGTTGTGTCGCCACAGGATACTGCAACCATTGAGCATTTTATTCGTCAGTGGCAGCAGGATGCCAAGCAATGCAGCAGCACCGATATGGCTTCAGGCACTGGTACAGCCAATTTTTCTGTGCTGATGCATGATGACGATGTCGCGCGTGCACAACGAATTGTCAACCGGATTTCAGCATCTAATGAAGTAGCTTTTGTTCCTGTGTCACAACGGCTTACCTGGCACGCCATTGAGGAGTGTCTGACAAGTGCTTCGTATGTGCAGCACGTGCTCGTTCCAAGCTATATTTATAGCCGATTACCGGCATCACTGTCAAGCAAGCTGGATCTTAAGCTTCTGGAATACTCTTACTTGCAGGCAACGGTAATTGATCTGGATATTGATCGGCATTTGCCGCTTAGCATTCAGAAGGAAGTGGCGCTGCGGCTAAAGCGTGATGGAAAGCAGCACGCGGTAGTGTCGGGGCGACTGGTTCTGGGTCCAGGCGAGATCAGGCTGGAAAGCATCGACAGTAGCAGCAGCGATGGCGTATCTGATGGCAATGAGAGCAAACCCGAGGTAAAACTGGCTGCGCCTAATCGAGAACCGTTTGCATCAGTAACTGCAGGGGATACTCATTGTGATCTGAGCAATTGGTCGCCCGAGAAGCTAGCAAACGAGCTAAACGACCTGGGACTTAACGCATCAGTTGTTATTGACGGGCTGCAGACAAATCCAAAAGAGAATAGGCTGGTTCGCATTGTTCTCCCAAGCGGTGCCGCCACCATCCGCATGCATGGCGGGTGGTCTGTCGACTGCACATCAGTAAACGCGCAGTGGGCAGTACTCGATTCCCTGCGACAAGTTCTGGGATCTAATTGAGATTGCATACCGAGCTTAAAGTGCTTTAAAAAACGTGAATAGCACGTGCATTCCATTCTTTTTCCTTTTTGTAATTTTTAATTTCTTATAGTGTTGATATATCTTCCCTGGACCCAAGCTATGCCGGCTAATAATACGCAGTTTATGTACCTGCGGTTTACGGTGCTGGGAGTAGCAACGCTGGTGGCATGGAACGTGTTTATCGTATCTTCCGACTTTTTCCGCTGGGAGTTTAGAAATACGCCATTCAAGGACAGTTTCGAGAGCGTGTTTTCGGTTCTTTCAAACAGCGTCAACCTAGGCGCTTTATGCTATGCACTATACACACAAGCAAAGGCAAACCACGATCAACGGATACGTAACGGACTGGTGGCCACAATTATTGCACTCGGAAGCACCTTTTTGCTGCCAGCACTTGCTTTGGAAGGGTGGACGGCGCTAATTATCGCATTAACAGCGCTGTGTACGGCATCTGTGGCTGCAGCCTATGTACAGTGCTCTATATATGGAATAGCAGCGTTGCTTCCAGAGCATTGCTCTGAGGGATTTATGAGCGGACAGGCTATAGCTGGAACCGTTGCTAGTGCCGCACAGCTGGTTGCCATTTATGCTAGCCACAATCGAGGAGACGATGCTGTAAGGGCCGTTTATGATAGTAGCAATATTCGGATTAGTGCTGCAGTGTATTTCTTTGTTGCTGCAGTGTTTCTAGCTCTATCTACTGCAGCATGGAGGCAGCTACACACGCATTTGGCACTACCACAAGCCGTTCATTCAGACCAGCTATCAGATACGATTATTAGTCGTATGCAAGAAGATTCGCCAAGGCTGTCACGAATGCAAAGCGCCATGCCAGTAAGCAATGTTGAGACTGGTCTAGCTTCAGCTGGTTCTGAGTCTATTTTGAACAGTACTACGGATGCAAGCAGCCATAGCGCGTGGGCTAATAAATGGCTGGCATGGTTTGAGCTCCAAAACGCACGGCTTCTATATGATACTGCAATCGAAATAATGCCATTTGTTACGATAAGCGCATTGGTAATGACTCAAACCCTGGCAGTATTCCCACCCCTCACGGAAGCAATCGTAAGTTCGCAGGGCTCCATACAAGTCAGCCATCTTACTGCTTGGCATTTTCTTGTCTTTAACATTGGCGATTATGCTGGTCGCGTGAGCACGCAATGGGTGGAATGCACGCTTAGGACCTTGCGTATTGCTCTCCACAGCCGGTGGCTGCCGGTCATGGCGTTTTTGCTGTTTCCTACGTCAGCAACATCAGAGCAGTCATCATGGGTCATTCATTCCGATATTTTGTTCCTTCTTCTGATTTTTATCCTTGGATGGTCTAACGGGCTGATAGCAACAATTGCCTTGATTCTTGGTCCCAAACATGCAACCAACAAGGAACTGGCTGGCTCGATCATTGGATTCGCCATGTGCATTGGGCTGGTTATTGGTGCCATCGCATCATATCCTATTCTTAGAATCTCAGGAATATCATAGAGTTACTTTCATTATGTATATTAAAAGAAACGCAGCTTTCTAAGGAATAATATAAAGTTACTTCTTGCCACTGAAGAAGTCAATAAGCCGGCTAACCAGACCCTTGCGCTCGTTCTTGTCCTCGGGCGTCTTTTTGTCTTTGGGATGGTGATGCTTCTTGTGCTCGCCATCCTTGGATCCGCTCTTGCCTTCACCGGCTTTGGATTCTTCCGGCTTTTTGGACGATTCCCCCTTGTCAGCCTTGGACTCTTCAGGCTTCTTCTTGGGCTCTTCAGACTTTTTAGCTTCCTCAGACCTCTTGGGTTCCTCCTCCTTCTTAGGCTTCTTGGCCTCCTCTTCTTTTTTGGCCTTCTTAGCCTTCTCCTCGGCTTCCTTCTTCTTAGCCTCTTCCTTCTTAGCCTTTTCTTCCTTCTCCTTCTTCTTCTTGGCCTTCTCTTCTTCTTCCTTCTTCTTCTTGGCCTTTGCCTCCTCTTCTTTCTTCTTCTTGGCCTCTTCCTCCTTCTTCTTCTTTGCTTTCTCCTCCTCCTGCTTCTTGGCCTCCTCTTCCTTCTTCTTGGCCTCCTCTTCCTTCTTCTTAGCCTTCGCTTCCTCTTCCTTCTTAGCCTTCGCTTCCTCTTCCTTCTTCTTAGCCTTCGCTTCCTCTTCCTTCTTCTTAGCCTTCGCTTCCTCTTCCTTCTTAGCCTTTGTCTCTTCCTCCTCCTTCGCAGTATCCTTCGATCCATCATTTACGGCAGCAGCGGCAGCAGGTGCTTCTGCCTTCTTATCCGAAGATCCCACCTCTTTGGACTTTGCCGCTTCTGCATCTTTCGAGGAGGCCGGAATTGCAGCATCAATGACCTTGTCGGGATTAGGCAACTGAGGAATATCAAGCTTAGCTGCCTCCTTGGCAGTATCATCAATAGCCGTCTTTGCAGCAGCGCTATAAGGCTTGTCTGCTTCTTTCATTGCAGCAGTGGCGGCAGTGGCGGAAGCCGGAGTCTGGCTCTTCTTCTTATTACCTCCCTTCTTCTTTCCCATGTTTAATCGCAAAAATACTGGCTATAGAGTAAAAAAATACAGTTAGTTTTGCTGTGCGATAATGAATGCAAGAAAGGTGGCTGGTGAAAAAAATAGTCAAGCCTGCTGCTCGAGGCGATAATAATGCACAATCAACTGAATTGACACATTGATAAAACCGCCACACCAAATATGCATGGTATAGTATCGCAATGGTCCATGCATCAATCCAGATAAATCAACCGGTCTGGGGGTTGGTCGCGCATCTACAAACAGACTTTGCAGCTCTACCCGGTACGCGCTTACCTTGAATACGTTAAATAAAAAATATTACGCAAATAAAAAATTATAAAGAGAAAAAGGTTAAGAATCTGGCTTTCCCCCACATTTTAAGAAATCGACTCTTTGCCCAGATTTCTCGCTTTGAAGCGCGTTCCTTTCTCACTAGCGCCCACATCATCATTCTCAATGAAAGGGCGAGCTGAGCCATTTGAATACCGAGCCGAGCCGAGCAATGGCTAGAACTCTCCTAATCTAATCAGAAAATTACCGATGAAAGATATCTGAGATTCTTATTCTTCGGCTTTGCGTTTCACACAGCTTCCCAATTTGAATCTAAAAATGCTTTGTCCGGCGCTTGGAAGAGGTAGGTAATAAACACAATTGCTAGATTCAAAAACTAAATTCTTTATAGTTTCTCGACAGCTTATTCGGCCAGTGGCTGCTCGCAGCTACGCTACTCAGTACGGCGGGCTAAAGGACCAGGATCGTATATTTACCAATTTATATGGCCAACACGACTTTGGACTAGCGGGCGCGTTAAAGCGCGGCGACTGGTATAAAACTAAAGAGCTGGTGCTTAAAGGCGAAGACTGGATTATCAACGAAATGAAGACGAGCGGTATGCGTGGCCGTGGAGGTGCCGGCTTTCCTTCGGGACTAAAGTGGAGCTTTATGGGCAAGTCATCGCCCGGTCGTCCGCGCTATCTGGTGATTAATGCCGATGAGGGTGAGCCCGGCACGTGCAAGGATCGGGAGATTATGCGCCATGATCCGCATAAGCTGATTGAAGGCTGCTTGCTAGCTGGTCGGGCTATGCTGGCTAATGCAGCGTACATTTATATTCGTGGCGAGTTTTATAACGAAGCATCCAACTTGCAGCAGGCTATCAATGAAGCGTATAAGGCGGGACTAATTGGCAAAAACGCTTGTGGTTCTGGATATGACTTTGACGTCTATGTCCATCGAGGAGCTGGTGCATATATCTGTGGCGAAGAGACGGCGCTGATCGAGTCATTAGAAGGCAAACAGGGCAAACCCCGACTAAAGCCACCATTCCCGGCTGATACTGGACTATTTGGCTGCCCCACTACCGTAACCAACGTCGAGACGGTAGCAGCTGCTCCTACCATTCTACGTCGGGGTGGCTCCTGGTTTGCTGGCTTTGGTGCTCCTCGTAACTCGGGCACCAAGCTATTTGCTATTTCGGGCCATGTTAACCAGCCGTGTACCGTGGAAGAGGAAATGTCGATTCCTCTACGGGAGCTGATTGAGCGTCATTGTGGCGGAGTACGAGGTGGCTGGGACAATCTGTTGGCCATTATTCCCGGTGGTTCATCAGTGCCGTTGCTGCCTAAGTCTATTTGCGATACGGTGCTGATGGACTTTGACAGCTTGCGAGATGCCCAGTCAGGCTTAGGTACCGCTGCCGTGATTGTTATGGACAAGAGCACGGATGTAGTGCAAGCGATTGCTCGGCTATCCTCCTTTTATCGCCACGAATCCTGTGGACAGTGCACACCGTGTAGAGAAGGATCTCGGTGGCTAGACCTGATGATGGCTCGGTTTGTACAGGGCAACGCGACTGCGGCGGAGATTGATCAAATATTAGAAATAACCAAGGAAATGGAAGGACATACAATCTGTGCCCTGGCTGATGCAGCCGCCTGGCCAGTACAGGGGCTAATGCGTCACTTTAGACCACTGGTTGAGCAGCGGTTACAGAGTGCTTCGGCAGAAATTCGCTCTAATGCCAACTACCGACCTGACCAGACAATTGCCACTGCCTGACTTTATATTATACGGAAAAATACAAATAGCATAAAATTTACTCGCTCCACTTGATGGTGGTTGGCTTGCACTCAATCTCGCTTATGTCGCTGTTCTCACTGCTGCGACTCCCCTTGCGCAAGCGCGAGGGAATCCACAAACTCGACTCGGTGCGTCGTCTATTCTTCAGATCGTGCACCTTTTCATGGTGCTGGCGGTCAGCCTCTTTCATCGCCCACTCAAACTGTCGCTGGCTTTCCAAGCTCTCACGACGTGCAAAAATCGTCTTGTACATGGGAACAATACTCATAAAGTCCATGGCGGTTGAGTTTTAAATATAAAGTCTTATTATACTTTGGATATAAGTTGCAAACAAAGCTGGTTGAAAAAGAAATGTGGTCAGAGCGTCATGCGCATACAGGAACGGCTGTGGCCTTTTTCTACAATATCACATGATGTACCACCGGACATACGTGCAGCTAGACAAAAAATCTGGTTTCCCAAAAAGTTGACGTTTTAAAGAGTTGCAACGAGTATTCCTCATGTCACATTGCATCCTCTAGTTGCCATTCGCTTTCGTCCATACAGCTGTGCAGGCTAAGTACAGCCAATCCACCAATCATGCTTGTTAGGGCTTGTTTAGAAGCAAATGCGTTGCTGCTTTTTGACCGCTTTCTGCGCTGTTTGGGTTTGGGTTGAGGTGAATGCAGAGATAAGGAATGTGGGTAGTTTTTGCAGGGTGGCCGTTGGATAGGTATATATGAATGTTGTAAGCCATACGGTTGCTGTGGTATTTGCTGAGGCTGTAGTGGGGGATGTTGCGGCGAATGGCAGTCGGGCTGCTGCCAGATCTGAGTTAGCTGTGGTGGCAGTTGCCAGCGGTACTGGCTGTGCCTTGTTGGTTGCTGGTATATCTTGTCTTCAGCCATGGTCTGCTGAAAATAATCATAGTAGCCGTGCGGAGGTAAAACCGTATCTGGATCCACCATACAAATATTTGGATGTAAATTGCTGGTAGCATACGCGCTGAGCCGTGGCACAGTCCATTGCGACTTCCCGGTGACTAAATTAATATAAAATGTATACCCTGTTTCCTTGTCTATGCGTTGTGCATAGCCTAGCGGCAAAGGTGGTTTGGACATATTTGTGCAGAAAATAGCTGGTGCAACGATACAAATGGTAATATCAGCAAGCAATATTTAATATAAAAAGTTAAAGAATAGAGAACAAAGAGAATATTGCATGTTGATGAAATGGCTCATCGGAAATGATTTCATATTCTCGTGTCACATGCCTATGGGCGGCGAATAATCACCGTTATCTTTCTTTCGTTAGCCACTTTTTTATTAGTATTTTTTTACGTAGAATATGCCAGGTTACTGGACCTCTGACGCTCCTTTCGGAAGGGTAGACGTGTGCATTCAGCTTGAGCCGGAATTGCACGAAGAGCAAAGAACGCTTTATGTACCTGCATCACTTTTCAGCACGTTGCAAGCGACAATAGCTCAAAGGCCTACTAGCAATAGCGACGATTCGGCTCTTAACTGTAAAAGCGAAGGTAAGCCAGCGTCAGATATTGTGCTACCAATGCAGAGTATTTGAGCACTATGAGCAAAACACACTAACAAGATATACATATAGAACTATATGCGGTTATTGGCACGCAAAATAAAAGCCATACTCTGTGTGTGGTACGGGTTGTCACTAGAGACACAGACGAGCACAAGAGTAGCAAGGATCGGCCCGAATGCCAAGCAAGCTATGCGCTCTGGACTGCAATCGGTGGTACCACCACTGATTCCTGCAAACCGGATGCTGACGATACTCAGCAGATAATAGCAGCAACAGTTGAGCCAGTTCACCCGATCCCTCTCACAGAAATCGTTCTTGGTGTGAGCAACGAGCAGTATGCTGCTGCACACGAGTTGCAATCGGAGATATCGCGCCAGCTTTTGTCGCAAGGCGGTGTATTTTACCCAAGGCGTGCATGCACGGTTAGTGATTCAAAAGCGACAATTGTTTTGGAATGTTTGATGTGCCAGCCTGCAATGCAAGGAATTTTACCTGGTGCTAGCGAAGCACGCATTATTATCGTTAAGCAGACTCAAAGCGCCATATCTGCGTCAGAAGACTTACAGGACCAGTCTGAAGACATGGATCTGGGTCAGTGGGATATAGGCGCCGAATGGTTTATACTTGGAGACACTGCCCTGGCAAGCGAACGAAGCAAGCTTGTCGACGCAGCATTTGCTCAGCCTTGGATTGCAGATGACCCTACAGTCACAGGAAAATCCAGGGTTAAACTGACAGCAATTGCTTTAGAAGCCCCGCCTAGTGATACTGAGCTTGTGCCAGAAGCGTATCCCGGAGAAGACCCTGAAAGCCGAGGATTTATGTCGTTGGCTTCTTTAGCAAAGGCTGGTATAGTTAGTGGTAGTTGGATACTGGTTGAACCAACAACAGTGCCAGCAAGCGATTCGCAAATAGCTACGAATCAGCCACGAGCAATTCGTATATTTGGATGGAATAGAGGATCTCTAGACATTGACACGTTAGCGCTACCACCGCTGCTACTTTACAATATTCGCTCGAATGGAGACAAATCGCTCGAGTCTCAGTCGCTTAGCCTTGACGTCTTGGTGACTCCACTTGGATCTCCTCCGTTAAAACCGAGCTCTGCGTACCTAGATGCTGCCGCCAAACTGCCGCTTACTACTGGCTCAGAATTCCAACCACCTCTTCCCATTGCCAAAAAAGCGGTTATTGCTCGGGTGTCTTCGCCACTTTCTGAGCGACGTGATTTCGAGCCCATAGTGTCTGCGGCACTACGCAAGTGGCTCCTGCCTACCAATTCGCCTCAATCCGTTAAACCTCTACGAGTAGTTAAAACCGGCGACTTGATTGCGGTACAAGTGTCATTAGCAGAGGCAGCGCTGCGTACAAGTGTGGCTTTTGTTGCTGGAGCTGACGCTGCGTCTCGTGTACGCACTGGTGATCCTAGCATCGATATGGATGCGGTGGATGTGGACCCTACTGTAGATTTGGCACTGGATGTACCAGCTGCTCGGGAATCCCGCAAATCAGCTGCTCCTGAACTGATATTTTTCAAGGTAGTGGTTGCAGAAGGATTCCAAAACAGGCATGGGATCGGTGGAATTCAAGCTGTTCCATCTTTGGATGGTGGAGATGACAGCGAATGCAGCGATTCGGACGATAGCTGGAGCGATGATGAAATTGACGCCAGCTTAAGCACGAATGACAAACAGTGGATGCTATGGTATCGTCAGACAAAAGGCAAGAGCTTTGTTATTGAGCCCAAAGTCACCAATGTTGTTCAAGCTGGTACAGAGCATAGTTTTGCCCCTTATCTCTCGGTAGCAGCGTATGCTGGTGTCAGCAGTCATAATTCAAATGCTGAACAGCAACTCAAAACGGCTATTCCATATGCGGATATACACAGCCAGTTGCTGCGTCTGGCCAAGGCATCACTGCATCCTTTGGCGCTTTCCCGCAACCTGCATTGCGCTGTATTACTAAAAGGGAACTCGGGAACAGGAAAACGCACTTTGGTGAAAGACGTAGCTGAAAATCTAGGAGCACATCTGTATGAGCTGAATTGTTTTGACATACTGACTGAAACCGAGGACAAAACCGCACAAGTGTTGCAAATGTACTTTCAAAATGCTCGGCGTTATACTCCGTGTGTTTTACACCTGCGTTCTATCGATGCGCTAGCACAGGCCACAAATAATCCTCAAGAAGCCTCCGATGACTTACCGATTGCTCGTGTGTTAAAATCGTGTATTTCAAATGTTGGCCAAGCTTATCAAGAAACCGGCTATCCGGTTATAGTCATAGCTACTAGCAGCCAGACAGATAAGGTACCGGTGGCTTTGGAGACAGCATTTCGCCATGAAATTGACCTGCCAGTTCCTGACGAAAGCACCCGCCTAGCGCTTGTTGAACGGATAGCTACCAAGGGATTGCCGCTATCAGCCGATACTGATCTGGCTTATATTGCTCAACAAACAGCGTCATTTGTTGCTCGTGATCTCGCTATGCTATTAAAGCGCGCAGAAAGCCGTGCCTGGATACGACTACAACAAAGCCTGTCGCCTCTGCACAAGAATGAGCAGTCGCTTAGAACTCGAGATGCGCTGCTTTCGGGGCTGTCGATTACCAATGAAGATTTGCTAGGTGCTCTTGGTGATGCACGTGCTTCAATGTCAGACACCTTGGGAGTACCCAAGATTCCCAATGTCAAGTGGGATGATGTGGGTGGACTGGCAGACGCAAAGAAGGACATTTTGGACACGATTCGGTTGCCTATGGAGCAACCGCATTTGTTTGCTTCAGGACTGAGCACGCGTTCAGGGTTGCTATTTTACGGACCGCCTGGAACCGGGAAAACCTTGCTGGCAAAGGCCATTGCTACCGAATGTGGGTTGAACTTCTTTAGTTGTAAGGGTCCTGAGCTCATCAGCCCCTATATCGGTGAAAGCGAGGCCAATGTTCGGCGGATCTTCCAGAAGGCGCGTGAAGCGAGTCCATGTGTTATTTTCTTTGATGAGCTGGATTCGCTAGCTCCCAAGCGAGGACAGCAAGGCGATTCTGGTGGCGTTATGGATCGGATTGTCAGTCAACTACTAGCAGAACTTGATGGAATGAGCGGTGGAGGCAACAACAAGGATAGCGATGAAGTACAAGGTGCAGACGCGCTGCCAGTGTCATCCAAAGAAAACGGTGCTAGTGCGGTGCAGGTATTTGCCATTGGCGCTACCAATAGACCTGATTTGCTCGATCCAGCCTTGCTGCGTCCAGGAAGATTTGACAAGCTGGTTTACTTGGGAGTGAGCGAGACGCATGATGCGCAGCTAAACATCATTCAAGCGCTGACTCGCAAATTCCATCTTCACCCAGATCTGGACTTGCAAAGTGTTGCAGAGAAATGTCCGTTCCACTACACTGGCGCCGATTTCTACGCGCTGTGCTCTGATGCTCTACTCAAAGCAATGCTTCGTACAGTCGATGAAGTGGACGTTCTGGTCAAGAAATGGAATGAGGATCGGTATTGTTCTGCTACGGATTCTGCTAATGCAGAACAGTCGCACTATCCTATCCCTATGACTCCTCAGTACTATCTGGATCATATAGCCGATGATGCCATCAAGCAAGTGACCGTTACTGCGGCCGACTTTGAGCGAGCATTAGACGAGCTCATTCCATCTGTTTCTGCAGACGAGTTAGTCCGGTACCAAGAGCTTCGTCGTCAGTTTGACACTACTCAGAAAAAGCCAGAACATGCCGATGCTTCTGCTACTCTTCCTGCAGATGTGCTGGAAAGCTTCCAGCAGGCATCACTTGCTGAACAAGAGTCTGAAGATAACTGGCATTCATTTGATAATCCAGACGCTTTTGCCCGTCAGATCCGTGAATCTTCTAGCAAGGGCAAGCGCAGTAGAAAGGGTAAAGAGCCCGAAGTTTAATAGATCTTTTTTTATTGAGATGGTGGTGGTGCAATGACTGGCGGCTGCTGAGCAAATGCCCGGCTCATCGTGATGCCCACACCTTCAATAAGAGCCAGTAGAACACCGCCAAACACTGCAGACACGCTTGCTGCCTTCCAGCCACCACGAGCAGCTAATAATCCACCGGTAATGGCACCCGATCCAATCGAGTTCCATGGATCCTCTTTTTGCCGAATGCCTTTAAGAACACACTCAAACGTCGAAAACATGCTTCCCCATACGGCAAAGTTTCCTCCGATGATGGGGCCACGAGACCGCATGGCATTCATACCGCCGCGGAACCGCTCTCCATACGGCGAATTACGTGCCCCTTTGATAAAGTGCCATGTTCCGCCGCCGATCGCGCCCATAGCAAAGGCACCGCCTGCATCGTTGAGAATTACCCATGGGCTACGAAGATACAATAAAAACAAAGAGCAATTAGCGGCCGTGCTCAGCTGGCCAGTTCAAGATATGAAACCTGATCATGCGCTTGTGGCAAACTAGGCAATTTGCTGGCCATTTCAAGCAACAGTAACTCTTTGTTGACTTACCATGGATCTCTGCTCACGTCTGTCCCACGCATAGTTGTATTATCAGAAATCTAATTGTTTCTTAGACCGTATATGTACAGTGCTGCCTTTGCCCAATGTATAAAACCCAAATGTCGCAAATTCAAGCAAGAAAGACACGATAACTAGTTTGTGATAAAGCAGAAAAAAACATCTTCATAAGCAGGATCTGATCACGCATTATTTGATTTTCTAAATTTTGCTTGTAGCCAAACTCGGTACATTTTGAGCTCGCGCTTACGGTTGACTAGCAGTCGGCGATCAATGGCATTTTGCTCGATTTCAAACTTGGCACCGAAAATCTCGGCCAATTCGTCGTTTGTGAAAAAGTAGACTCGTGTGCCATCGCCGCGAATGTACAAGTTGTCCTCAAGCAGCCGCGATTTCTTGAAGCGCACTTGTGCAAGATCATTGCGGCCATAGTCGCGGAACAAGAGAATGCCGCCTGGCTTGAGCAAGCGGTATGCATTGTCCACTGCCTGGTTCCATTGCTTCGGATGTAAAGCGGAAAACACAAATATCATCAGCATAATATCAATACTTTCTGGCTGGACATCCGTTGGCAGCTCAGTGCCCGCCAAGTCCCACACAAATGCCGTACATCTCTGCTGATCATAGGCTTCGCTGGCCTATACATAGCAAGCAAGCATCATGTGGTTAGCAACATTTCTGCAACCGAATAGTAGCAATTTTTAGATTCTATAATTAGATACCATCCTTGCGAGATGAAATTGCAAAGCTGGAAATCGCATGCCAGAGCACTTACCTTAACGACGTCTACGGCAACTTGCGAATAGTCGCAGGCATAGACAAATAGACGCGGATCAGCTATATCTGCCAAAATTGGAAACACGGCATTTCCAGCGCCACAACCGACCTCCATGATATTAAATTTGGACTGGCTGGTCGCGTTCGCCGAGATTGCGCCACTCTTGGAAGCAATTCCTCTGTCTCCATGGCCGTCATCAGTGTCAGTGCGGTGTTCCTTGGTTGCAGACTTGCGGTCGGTTGTCCAGTTGAATAGCTCTGGAAATTCAACACGGAGCCAATGCCGATCTTTGAAGAACCTATTTTGGTTGATGCTGTAAAAGCTATTCCAAAATTCTGCAGGTGTAGTGTTGTAAATTTCTACAAAATATTGTTTGCAAGTGAGAAAGGACAAGTGTTCTAAAAATGGACATGCACTTTACAAATAATGCGCTGCAATCTCATGTTTACGGCATATATGTTATTGGCCTGTACATACCTCGCTGCTCCGCAGGCACTGGATTCTCGTGGTGCATGCGAATCTGCTGTTCGGCATACTCTAGATACTCGCTGTCAGGTTCAACATGATCCCTAATTTTGTCAATGTGATTGTTAGGAACATTCGATATGCAAAGCAAGCCAGCTAAACGGGTGATTTAGACATGCACAAATTTGACATTATTCAAAAACAGCTTTTTGGATGGCAATTTCCAGAATTTGACGCATTTTTTGGCAGTTGAAACTCTCGCAGCAGTTAACGCTAGCCTCAAAAAGAAACACTTGATTTCTCAACAACTTACCATGCATTGTGCTCAAACACATTCTTCTCTGCTGACAGCAACCTGCTGCCAAATGAGCTGGCATTGTCCGCCTCCAGATCGTTACTGGTGGCTAACTGGGTACTCGAATGTCTGCTGACTTCAGCCGCAGACGATGCTTGTTTTTTCGGGGGCTCTGGGCAGCCATTGCTTGGCGCGCTTGAATTGCAGCTTCCATCCATGTTGCAGGGCATATGACGCTTATGCACTAGTGCGCGGTATTTCTTGATGTCTGAAAGGCCTGATCCCGGCAAGGCACAGTACGGAAATAAGGGGGAAATAAGGGGGGAAAAGGGGGTGTGTTTGTATGCGTTCGGAACATTCACACTCAAGACAGCCAGTGGGACGCAGCTATGCCTGTTTTGTGGGGCTGTAGCACGTGAGCGATGGACATAGCGGCTGTGATGATCTTGTGTCTCTCAGCAGAACAAAGAGCGCCCTGCATTCAGATGAGAACGAGGGCTCTGAAATTTGTGTAAACGTGATCTGGGGGAGGCCAATGTGCACATATGGGCATTGATTTCAACAATTTAACCATTATGTATTCGATTGCCGCTGTTTTTTGAGTTCAGTGCCGTGTATCACCAGTCAAAGCCTGTGCGGCATTCGCTTTTTCAAAGAAATATAATTTATTGTTGTAAAAATAGGTCGATGACTGCATCCAATTATAGAATTCTATGTAGTAAAGCAAGCCATCAGAAGATTTCAAGCGCTAGGCCACCAATACACACGTCAGCACATTGCCGTTTATGTCCGCTATGCGTGTGCTTTTCATACCAAAAATAGTTTGCGGATGTAGAAAAAAACTAGAGACTTTGTGCATTTCTAGCCAAGAATAGAAGCCGAATGCCTATCGCCGCAGTATCTGCTGTCAAGAAAAGCGCACTTGGTTTGCTTGGGAATAGATCGAACGGGAGTATAAAAAGGCAAATATTTCCAATGCCCTTTTTTCCAACAACACACAAATACCACACACAAACATCTATAATTCTCATAATGGTTCGCATCGCGTCTTTCTTCCTTGCCGCCGCATCGCTGGCTGCCATGGCCAACGCTCAGCAGTGCACCGGAAACGCTTCCATGTGCCCTGGCAACCAGGACGGTGTCTCGCCAACCTACCTCCAGTGCAACAGCTGGAGCCAGCAGTATGAGACGCAGAACTGCCCTGCCGGTCAAGTGTGCTATGCTAACCCGAACAAGCCAGGCACTGCCATGTGCGGTCTCCCCGGAACTGGCGGTGATCCCGGACAGGGCTCTTGCAAGGGCAATGTAGCCAAGTGCGTTGCTCCTGGACAGACTGGTGCATACAAGCAGTGCGAGAACTGGTCAGGCCGCTACGTCGATGCCAACTGCCCAGGCACCATGAAGTGCTACAACAATGACGCAGGCACGGGCGTCTTCTGCCAGTAAACCTCAACATTTCTACGGCTAAAGCCTAGTCTATTGCTACATTGGTAATTAAATAAATTAGTTATTCTTTTGAGGGGGTGACCATGTCAATGTTTTTCCTTGAAACAAAACACATGTGGCAACTTGTAACGTTTAAGAAGATACGTGTTTTAAATATACTCCACATACAACACCGATACAGGGGATATGAAGGAACACTACTCGTGCTAGCCATGTGTGCCGGTTCTTAAATCTGGACTATAAATACGGGTGGATTGGAGGGACTTGTATTCATTCAACCATTAATACGTACATTACTTAGCCATGACCATATACACCGCTTCTATCTTCGCTCTTGCTGCACTGTCTAATCTAGCTGCTGGACAGCAGTGCACCGGCAACGGATCGATCTGCCCAAACAATCAAGACGGCGTCTCGCCAACTTATTTGCAATGCGACAGCTGGTCGCAAAAGTACGTGTCACAAAACTGTCCAACTGGCCAGGTGTGCTATGCCAATCCTAACAAGCCGGGAACCGCCATGTGTGGTCTCCCAGGAACCGGTGGAGATCCCGGTCAGGGAAAGTGCACAGGAAACACCGCCAAATGTGCCGCAGAGGGGCAGACAGGCGCATATTACCAGTGCAATCGGTGGTCAGGACAATACGAGCATGCCAACTGCCCCAGCGGTCTCAAATGCCATAACAACGCCAACCACACTGGCGTGTTCTGTCAGTAAATCAAGATACATTGGAATAATTTATTTAACAGAAGCAACCCGCCAAAAGCCAGTCAACCAGCCTTCAAAAGTGTCGGTTAAAGATTTTCTTCCTCAGTTACTCATAAATTTATGTCCTAGTTGCTGTCATCGACAGTGCAGTCACGAGCAAAGTGGCCTGGCTCCTTGCACTTGTTGCACACTCGCTCCTGGGGGCAGTTGCGGCTAACATGGCCAACTTGGTCGCAGTTGTAGCACTTGTCCTTGGATGGCTGAGGACAGTCTGCCTTGTTATGACCAACCTCGCCGCAGTTGTAGCAGGCATTCGCAGCCGCAGGACCGCTGCACTCGTTACGGCTATGTCCAAACTTGTTGCACTGGTAACACCGAGTACCCTTTGAGCAGTTCTTGGCGATGTGACCGAATCCGTTGCAGTTTCTGCACTGAGTGCAGTCGCGAGCAAAATGGCCAGACTTCCCGCAGTTGAAGCATGTCGTATTGGGACCGCTGCTGCCAAATTTGCGACCATCAACCAGGGGCTCAGGGCAGTTGCGCCGCTCATGTCCCTGCTTCTTGCAATTGTAGCAGGTGCGCTCACCACCCTTGCTCGGGCAATCCTTTGCCAAATGTCCTTGATCCCCGCAGTCGTAGCACCGAGCCGCTGACGCGCCTTCCGGGCAGGCCCGCGAAAGATGGCCAATACCCTGGCAGTTGTAGCATCTTACTCCTTCCATTCTCCAAAAACCAAAGTCGACAATTCGCAAAATAAAGAGAAAATTTTTTTTGAGCCAGATAAAATGCTTCCGAGATCAAATCTAGGAAATGAAATTATCCCGTGACCAACATATCGATGATGTGATGTGTTTGATTGACATAAAGTCCAGGCATACTTTTCTTCCTTTGTGTATTTTATGGCGGTGCTAATGCACATTTAATATTTTACTTTGCGTGATGGTCAGAATTCAGCTATCGTCGCTCGACGAATTTGTGGCGAGTCTCAGCCGACTGGACTATGAGGCTGCTAAAGTTGCTAGCGGAAAAGTGATGGAGGTAAGAGCGTACTTGTTCTGTTTCCGTCTGCGATCCAGTTACTGCCAAGCTTTTACTAGTTTGGATAGACTTTTGTGCTAAACTGCAAACATATAGGATCATATTCGAATGGGCGCATTGATGTTTTCGCTGCTGACAATTGAGATGATGTACACTTCAATGGATTATTTGACGCCAGAGAATTTTCGGCGAGGCAACGGCTACTTGCTGAGTATGTACAATCCACTGCCACGGCAACTGAATAAGCTACTTCGCAAACTAGTGGCAGAATACGAAGAAGAGCACCGGCGGCTCATCAACACCCAGGGTTCCTCGAGAGGAACTGCTACTCACAATCTTTACGATAATGCTGCTCATACTGAAGACCATGGTAATGATTCGCACTTGGCTAATGTACCTGAAGCTGGCGGTCAGCACTTGCTTCTACCGCAAACGACCCACTCTATTGGCTCCTTATCGCAACACAGCGATGAAGGGATGCATATGGACACACATGACAGCAGGTCTTTTGTAGCCCACAGCCGGCAATCAGTTGGTCCTGGAACAGTTAGACCAGCTACTGAGTACCCTCCAAGAAAAGAAAGCAACGCTGCAACTGATTTTTTTGATCCCAACCGACTCATGGTAAATATGGAGGAAGCAGAGAACGTTCTTAAAGAGCTGGAAATTGTGCGGCAGTTTGTTGAGTTTCTGACAAAGTTTGTGGAAATCCGCAAGACTATGGTGGTGCTTTATCGATTTATCGCGATAACAGGGCCAGTGCTGTATGAGCACAAGCTAGAAATTATGCTTGAGCGCTGCCAAATGGACGTGCAGGATATTGAGCCTAACTCTTTGTATTCGGAGCTGCTGGAGCATGTGCGATATGAGCTAGATCTAGTCAGTAACCTCGTGCAGTGGAACGGTCACATTGTCGCTTACGACTTTGTTCAAGCTGTAACCTGCATGAAAAGAGCAAAGCAGCTGCTAAAGTCCTGGCAGAGTACGCTGCCTATGCACGCTCAGGCCGAAGCACCTAGTTCACGCAGAAGCACAGCTGGACATAGTATTTACGAAAGCATTAGCGATGCTCTTAGCGGACGGCGAGACAAAGATTCTGGTATAAGCGAGCAGCATGCAAGCCACGGATTGTTATACACTGCTTTGGCCAAATCATCGCGTATAGTGCAAAGCTTGCTCTGGCCAGGCAGTGGATCAGGCACAAACGAAGGCACACAAAATATATCCTCCAAGACTATGCGTGGAACTATTGTTTGGATAAATGCTTGGATCCAGCACCTGACGTTTAAAACAACCACGTATTTCCAGCAGATCATTGCACCTTATCGCTCGCTGTACCATGAAGACATAACAGCAAACTCACGACAGACGGTGGTTATGAATGATACTTGGTCGCGGGCGGGCACAACAGGAGCCAATTTGTTTGAGCTGGCTTCAGAGTTTATGGAAGCTAATGATGGGTGCTTTGTAGCACTGCTGTTTGAATCTTCCAAGCAGCACCCATTTGTTCCTGACGGGTTTGCTTTAACAGGGACCAAAGTACATGTGTCTGATTACCGCGTGCAAGCATGCGCAGTTCTCTTTTGCTTTACGAACCAGAAGCTGCTGCTTTCACGAGGTATCTCGGTTAAAAGCTCGCTGGTTCACGATATGCACACAAGCAAATCATCGTTTCAGGAGGCAGTCCAGGGCCAGCAGCAGTCAGATGTAGAGTGGTTTCGTCAGAACTGTTTACCAGACATTCTGTATGTTCTGGATAGCGAGAAATCTACGTTAGACTACGAGTTTTTAGGCTCAAGCCCGTTGCTGAGCCGGCTTGGGAACGATGCCGACGAACTACTAGTAGAATTGTCCGAATCAGTACACGATACAGTTGATGAAGCAGCAGCACAGCTGGCAATTGCCAAGGAGGCACGGCATGCAGCAGAAAATGGTGCGTATGGAGCGGCACTGGCTGACATGCAGCCAGGATCAGCAAGGACCCAGCAAGGACAAGCAGCCGAGACACTGCGTTTGTCGGCAATGAAGGCAGTGTCATCAACTGAGCAGCGATATCACCAAAAATATGACTCGAAGCGGCATTCTCCGACCAGCCGTGCGTCTGCCAATGAACGTGCTAGTGCGCCATTAAACCAGCGCAATACGCCTGAAAGCGATATGCAACATACGCCCGGTTTTAGCAGTGGTTCGGGGGTAGCGACGTTTTATGATCCTGCTAGCAAAGGTTCCAACTCTGACATGAGCCTGAGTTTGTACTCGACATACCTGCAAAAGTCTCATTTACGTAACAATGTGCAGCGCAGCTCACATGCTCGTGGTCCTGGCGGACGACGCTCTACAGTTCGCCAGATGGACCAACATGGCTTACACGATGATAGCTCCCACTCAAGCGACATCATCAATGTAGACGGCTTCAAAGATGCTCAACGCTTGTCCAGTGTCTACAATACTGCTTCTGCGATTGGCAATTCTCAAGTTCGTAGGGGTAGCACAGCAAACAATGGAGGCGATTATAATCGGCAAGGGACAGCAAGGGACCTTTCGATGGAGCATTCTGGGCTGCAACGGCCCTTTCTGCAAGATAACAGAGTGCCCAAGACGGCTGACCCATCAATTGCTATCGACTATTTGACAAGCAAAAGGTCAGCAGATGGACTGAGGACAGGTACTTCTGCAACAAACCGCAGGGTATCTACCGACGCATCTGTGTTACAAAACCAGCTTCAAAAGCAATCTGCATACGATTCCGTTCCTCGTCGCAGCGGCCGCGCTACTACCAGCACGCTTGGCACCGCAAATACCAAGCCAAGACGGCCCTCGCTTAGCATCCGGTCATTTTTCCGCCAAGCTCCGCGGCCAAGCTCACAGGCACGCACACAGCCGACACTAGCCCAAACTCCGCCTGAAAACGAGGTGATGCGGCGCGTGCACTGTGGCGAGAGGCTGTACGAGCTGTTTGGGCCTTGGAGCGAAGACGAAGTAGACTCGATACCCCGTGGCGGTGGCGGCAGCAGCCATCGGCCAAGCTCAATTCACTCGCTGTCATTCAGCACGCCAACGCGCACAAGCCTTGGCGGGCGCACAGGTGCGGGAGTGGCCGATGCAGCAGCAGCTGATGCCAAGACAGAGCTGGCTTCTGCATCCGTTAATGTAGAAACCCCTGGCAGCCGGTTTGTGCTGCGGCTTCCTCGACCGTCTGCCCAAAGCATACAGGCGCATTCGCGGCCCCAGGGCTCGCGGCCGCCTGCGGCCCGGCGATCAAGCGAGTTTGGGCTGGCCACAGCAGTTGAGTTTTTGCAGCACCGCAGCCAGCAATCGAAACAGCAGCACACGCACGATCGGCCAGGAAATCCGCAGCCACATGCCACGCCAGCGGCGGGGCACCGGCCATCTACGCCTACAGCCACTGCTTGCAGATCGGAAGGATACACGTATCTCTATTCGCGAGTGGGCCTGCCCAATGTCGTGCTGGTCGCAGTAATTTTAGATTCCGACAAGGGACTTGATCGACGCCAGGAGGCTGAGCACGCATGGGATGGCGTAGTGGATGTCGTGCGTGGTGCGCCGCTGTTTGAGCGGATGATGGCTTTTTCCAGCTAGTTTTCTTAGCTTCTCCGCATCTCCCTCCTAAAAATAGGAAGATCTCAAGTAATGTGGACGGAGTGCTTTGTTTACAGTTGTGGATAGATGAGAGGAAGAAGCGGAAAGGGCCGTTTTTGAATGTTTACGGTTCACGTGTGTGAGTTGGCGCATTGATTTCTTGCGAAAATCCACATATTATCGGTTCCGAAATATTGTCAATTCTGTATATTAGGTTAAAAATAGCACTATGCAGGTTTCTGTTTGCCATGCCTTGGCCTTGAAAAATACAAGACACCGGCTGAAAGTTTGTGACCGCAGGGGGTACTGTCACGCAGAAGTTTCTAAAGATAGAGCTCGGCATTTTTCATGCTTAAACCTCTATGTTTCTTTAACAAGGACCAAGAACTGATCGGTATAAAAGGCCAAAGTTTTTCTCTCTCATTTCCGAGAACTAAACATCTCTTTAATTTCATCTGCATCCCATTCCAAATCGCCATCTTTGCCTCCTATCTAAAGCTGAAAACCACAAGGGCCAATCAATCAACCAAGCCGAGTCTCAATCCGTACCATTGCGTATCCAATTCCACCCCTATTGCACATTCTCGCACCGCAAACAAATCATTCAGCATGGAAGTAGCCAGAATGCCTCCGCCGAGCCAGATGTACCTGTGCAAGCTGTGCTATTCTCCCCTTACCAACATCCATTCTGCACGTAACCATATCTACAGTAACCATGCATTGAATCTCTCAACTGCCACTACCTGGGAATACGTTAAAGTCATGAGCTCTGTTTCTTGAATTGTTGTTTTGGTAGCCTATGTAAATACCTCTCCTTATTATTGTTTACGTAATACATTATTGTTTATTTCTAAAGAGCTGGTAGACGAAAAGAGCACACACGACTCTAATTACCACACTGACACGCAGGGTTGGCTATTTGCAGTAGCAAGACGATCTGTTTGCAGTATTGTGCAGTATCATGGTGGTCAGTCGACTACAATGTCCCCCAAGTGCGTCAATGTGGAGACAAAGGGTACAAGCAGTGGCTAAACCGGGAGGGGTTCCAGATGCAATCGTGATTGCTACTGCTTTATCTTTTATACAGACACAAGACCAAACAACTGCTTTAGGTTCCATCGAGAACGTGTTTTGTATTAGTCTTGTATGGTAACCAATATGTTTTAGCAACTATAAGCATATCTGTTTCTGCTGGTGATCACTGCGTTAAACGCTCGCCAGCTATCTTTCAACTGGCTGATGCTGTTTTGCATTGAGCACAAAAGCCTACGGCATTTGGCAGAGTTCCTGCTCGTGTGTACTTGTGGAGTGCAATCACTTGTTTTAGTAGTTACCCAGGCTCACTTTTCAATAGTGGAGAATTGTGGTGCACAAACTTTAACCGAAACGCATGTTTGGGGCTTGAATCTCACTCTCTCCGCAAAATAACCTGTATGCTATTAGGCACTCGTACGTCTATTCGTTTTTTCGACTTGCTTGTTTCGTTGTTTTTCTGTTCCACTAGCCTTTTTTCTTTTTGTAAAACTGTATCTTGTGGTAGAAAAACACAGAGATCAAGTGCTTGCTTTCCATTTACTCTTGTCTAGAGCCGTAGCTATCGTAGATACGCTATAGCTGTCTGTGCTTGAATGTAAGGATGCCTTAATATGACTATTCCTTTCCATGCGTATTAATTATTATCGGCTTATGTAGCTTTTGCACTGGAGTGCACATTGCTCTTTATCAGCATTGCCAGGCTTTTGCGTTTTGAATAAGCAAGCCCCCGTTGGTAGCTCGTTCGTGATTATAATTACCTGTGTAATTAGGCCAGCCTATTGAGCGACAAAGTAAGTACATTTAGTTCCCAGGTATTGGTGGATGGTTGTTGGGAATTCCATTATAAGAGCGCTATAATGTGAATACATTCCCCCAAACAAAAGCTCTGTTTACAGCTATGGAATACCCTGTCTACATTGTTGTGCTGGCAGTAGCCACGCCTGGTTTATGGGCTTATAACCGTTATCTGTTTACGGTTAACGGTTTATGCGACTTTAAAGCCACAGCCACATTTATAGAGCAGTGTTTTAGCGAGTCTGAGCGACCGTTTATATCGAAGATAGTCCGTGGCTAATTTCAGGCTGTATTACATGTTTTAGGCTGATATATTGTTTGCTCTATATAGCCAACGTCGTGCACATTTCGACACAAGTGTATACGACTGGTCGGGCTTATATTCGGCAACCAAATTTGCTTTTTCAGCCATTGTGGCATCCCTTTTTTCTTGTTTTGAGAAGAGAAAGGAGGCTCATTCTGGCAGGCTGGCTGGCATTGTTTACACCCTCTTTCTTTGTATTGCTGGCGTATTATTTTTACGTAACTAACGGAACAGGCTTGTGTATTCTTTGCTGATAACACAGCAATTTATTAATGGGTTCCGTCCGGACTTTGGCTGTTTGACTTGATCTCTGCTTTTCTCTCTTTCTCACTCATTAACGGTGTTTTATTGCCTACAGGTAAGAAAAAGGATTGTTCTTTCAGCCCAAATTTATGTAACCACCCTTGTAATGCAAATGCAAAACAAAGCATTTTCGCACACGAGGCTTTCGGTGGAACTACAGCGCAAATACAGCCTTGCTCCCTCTAAACCTCGCTCACCGGGGACATGTCAGATCGAGGGACACATTGCGTCAATTGTCTCGAGGCTGATGTGAGTCGCTCATTTGCGAGGTGACAAAACACACAATTGCTTTGCTCAAAGGCACCTTGGCAATCTATTAACAACTTGGAAGCCGTCTGACCTCTGATTGTGGCATTTTCAGGGTTCTTGCGAATAATAGGTATTCGAAAAAAGAGGGGCGAAGCACCAAAGGCACGCGACACTTGCATCGTGAACTTTCAGTGAATTTGAGCTTCAAGGTATAGTATCGTTTTTATTTGTATTGTGGCATATCCCTAAAGCGCATCTGTCGGTATAGACAGATATGCATTTCTCTAAATGTGGTGTGACCATCCCCCAGCAGG
This sequence comes from Coemansia sp. RSA 1250, assembly GCA_027578955.1. Lineage (NCBI taxonomy): Eukaryota > Fungi > Kickxellomycota > Kickxellomycetes > Kickxellales > Kickxellaceae > Coemansia > Coemansia sp. RSA 1250. The sequence continues at coordinate 37,045 of JANBTS010000030.1, read as the reverse complement.
CTGTGTATAGCATCAGAGTCTATTGCCAGTCCCTACAAATGCCAATAACCAAACCAGAAGCACATAATTTAGAACTTCGTCCTCCCTCCCTCATCATTGACCTTTCTTAACTCTTCCCAGCACACAACCGTGCATTGTGTGGCCATTTTTCGTCAATAATTTATTATTCCATGCTTAAAAGGGGACATTGTGAGCCGCTGTGCACGGTCGTCTAGTGGCAAGCATTGCACGCATAAGCGAGCACGCAAGTGTCCGAGGGTTTTTTCCACCAGGCGGGAATAAAGGGCAAACAAGCCACGCAGCAGGTCATGCAAACTAGCCATTCCTCTTCCTGGCGGTGCTGCGCATCAGCAGCAATTGTGTAGAGTTGCCCTTACTCCCTCATTTTTAGCCTCGGCACACACGTATGTAAGCGCTGTGCCGGTAGGAAGGGTTTGGTTGGGCCACACACTGCTAGGATTCTAATCCACGCAGGTGCTCCATACAGCATGGTCACAGCGCGCGTGTGCTATATAATATCCAATGCTGTGCTATACACCGCACGCCTTGCAATGGGGTGCTACTAGACAACCCAAGCTGCAATGCACCATAGTCTGCATCTGCAGAATGCGTGGTTAATTCGGTGCCATTACAGAGTTGCCCACTTTGTGGTGCAGAGAGTTGCTGTGCACCATTGCAATTTCCACGTTTTCTCAACTCTAGTGTCACTAGCACTCGCATGCTTGACTATCAACTGACTTGAACCAGCCGACTCTGCTTGACTTGAGAGCCATTCACAGGTCAGCTTGTATTGTAAACTGCCCAGAACTAACCTGAGCATGGGTTTATTGTTGTTGGCAGTTTCTTGCAAGCGCAGCCAGGCAATGCTGGCATATTGATCCACCGCGCTAGCTAGCTAGACTGTCTCCTCCTGCTCTTTATGCATCTCTGCCAAAGCGCTGTTGTCCTGTCTGCAGGCAAACTTATAGGGAAGAGAATGCTTGAGCACAATGAACCCAAAAAAGCGAGGCACCTTGCAAGTGTAGTGCTTGCCTGACCTGATGGCTCAAATGCTGCTCTCAGCGCTGAAAGCTCTAAATTCTTGAGCCAGCCAATACAGCAGACCTTTCCCTGCTCGCCCTGTTCTTTCTATCATGCTGGCACCTTTGTTGGATTGTTTGTTCCCGATACCGCCTCATAATCGATTATTTAGTGACTTATGTCCAGAATGGTGTACCCCCCCCTGGTTTTCAACCACCCCTCTACCATTCCTGCCATCCCCGTCAGCATTTTGCGCTTATCCTTTCGGCGACTTTCGCTGTAAGGGTTCAATTATACGCTTGTTCAGACGCAACTCATTTGGGGGAAATCAAAAATCCTCCCTCTTCTTGCCAAAGTGCCGAAGATGGCGGACAGCGTGTATTTTCTATCGTTGTTGGAAGAATGGCTATTTTGGCCACATCGGCGACATATTAAAAAGGGACCTGTTCGTGCCCTTGTCTAATTCCATGCGATATTCCTCACTTTTTTCTTTGCGCTGCGCACGTTAGAAGAACATAACTGTACGCCTATCCATTTCACGGTTTCTGGTTATTGGTGCCTGATTTGCTCATCTGCGCTGTAGGCCCTGAGCGATTGCCAACTTGTCTGCTTTTGGGCATCTTTCTCTCCTTTTTATCTGCCTTTTTTGTTCAGACTTCTGGCTATACACATTATTAGTGGCCATACGCTATTCTCGTTGAATTTCAACAGCGCACACATTCAAACCCCCTTTTTTTATTTGTAGCAGTATTTTTCTTCGAGCGACTGTCTCAGCATAGCATATTCACAGACGCCATTTGTTCACATCGTTACACCTCGGTTTTCCGATACGTGCACATATACCGACGCATTGCCCATTACAGCACTCTAATACACGGACCACGCCGACAGACAGCGCATTTCGCTTCAAGGTAGGTAGAGAATGGTGTTTGCTTTTGTTCTATTTGAACCAGCCAGTATTATTGTTGGCGCCGCATGCATCCAGAGTAAAAACGCTGCTTGTGCAGCCCTACTCCGCCCAGTTGGGTGCCATTATGATGCTTGTTACTGCATTTCCCCTCTTGTTTGGCTTGGTGATGTGAGGGCAGGGGTACTCTCCCTCGAATTGGTCCGATCAAAAATCATTGGGAACGGAGCAGCAACACATGTGCACCGTACGCAAGTTGTAGCCCAAACGTGCTTGGTTGAATGGCGCATCTGAGAGCCAAGCAGGCGTTGTTGTTGTGAAAATGGGCCTTTCCAAAAACGGCACATGCAGAGGATGCTATAAAGCCACCTTGGCCTTCTTTCTTCACCCCAGCAGCAGCAGCAGCGGCCCGCCACCTTCCTAGAGTCTGAGCGAATTGAATTCTTGTGCATGCAGCTGTTCAAACCGTGATTGCAGCATCTCAAAAGCCAAGCACAGACGGCTGCGCCTTCCTGCCACCAGCGCTGCCATTTGCGAAAAACCTCACTTTCATACTCCCAACGCACAAAAATATCGGCAATTTTCTGTCCACTGAGTGCAAGTGTGTTGGTCGCCAGACTAGGAAGCCGGTTTTATAGACCCTGCGCCATCGCCTAGCTTGTCAAAGAGGGGTTCCGCACTATATCATTTGCGCTTGTTGGCGCATTTGCAGAACACTTTTACGCGCGTCCTAACCCTGGATTCTTGCGATTGAACCTGCAAACAACCAACCCATTGTCCATTCGGCGAATCCAATATGAGGCCGACAAATTGTGCCTACATAAGCCGCACCCGACTATGCCCAGCTGTTCTATGGCCCCCACCTTGCCATTCATTCGCTTGTTTCAGCAGTTATCCAGCCAATTGAGCTGTTGGCAGACTGGCCACATATATCTATTCATATCTGGCCGCTTGGACGCTAATCGTATACACTTTTATTTCTGTAGCTCCGACCGGTTCCTCTGATACTTGTGCGTGTTGAATCACCCTTGCTTTCTTTTTAGCACCGAGGCTTTCTGAAAAGGTAAGATAACGTGTGATTATATATCTTCTTTGGCGCTATGACGCCTTTACGCCTGTGGTCCTAAATCACCGGCTGTTGCTGACAAGCTGTGCTATCTCTGTGTGTGCATGTTTATTCTGCACTGGTGCATTCTTTAAAGTTTGCGGTTCAAGCGAGCTTCCTAAAAAGGGCCAAGTCTTCTTAAAGCGTTGCCTGGTTTAAAAGGGAAAGCCAGCGTTCTTTACTAATTTGCCATCTACTTTTTTTTGTAACACTAGACTGGCGCTCGTTTTGGATTCACAGCTTGCACTTACGCCACAGCACCGCTAACCTAAAGAACACTAATGTAAGTGATAATTTGTATTTACAAGATGCTCCCGTGTCAGAAGACACGGCTGCTGCTTAGCACTTTTGTCACAGCAACACTGCTGCTGGTGCTGGTGCTGCTGCTGCTGCCTTTCATTATAGCTTCCTCCTGGGTGCTGAGATAGTGACCCATGTCCGCGTGATGTGTTTCTTCCACTCCATTTCTGTTTCTTTGTTGTTGCTTGTCAGCCGACATGCAAGCCGCCAAACACTTTTTCTGTACAGCCTGCGTTTTATTACTTTTAACGGGGAGAGAAGTTTGTTTTTGCCAAACCGGGGAGATGCCATTGTTGTGTGGCTGTCGTGATTGTTTCTGTGTTCAGAGCTGGCTCTCAGCTGCCTTCAGCCAAATTGGCGAGCGGATCTGCGCTGCCCCTCTTTTTTGCGCTATGACCACCTGGCATTTTTCTTGGTTTCTGGTCAGCTGTGGAACGCACGGCAGCGGACATGCTTTTATTGGGCAAATCCGGACATCTGGCCTCTCACATATGCCGCTCCGCACAAAAATTGCTTGTCGGTCCTGGCAAACGGAGCCAGCCCATCCCCATTCATCCATGATTGTCCGCCTTTAGAAGCAGGTGTTGATGCCAATCGGCGTTTGCCTCGATTTGGCAGCACACTATTTTGCAGAGGGTGGAGATTTATTTCCTTTTTCGGGAGATGACTTTGCAAAGAACACAATTTGGTTGACTTGGATGCGCAATTGACTTGGTGGCAGGGACAGTTGACTTGACAGTCAAGCAAGTTTGGTGGTGAGCTTGGGCAGCTCTGGCGCTTGAGGCCGTCTGCAAGATGTCCTCTGATGTAGCACCTGCAGAAGCATGCCTATTTGCATCCAGAGGTTGCAGCTGCGAATTGCGGGCGCGCCTGCAGTTTCTACAACACGACAGTGCGCATGCGTATGTCCTCGGTTCATTTTACCCCTCATATTCCTCCAATGTAAATGGCGACTGCTTTGGCATCTGGCCACGCTTATTTTGTAGATCCCAAAGCGCTGGTTGGCTCCACGTTTTGCCATACCTGGCAGCCCGCCCAGCGCCTGACTTGGGTGAAATAGCAAATTGGCAGGCATGCATAAGCAAACGCAAAGCGCATTGGCGTACAGCACCACCACCTGCTTTTGTAAAAACCGCCCTCCCTCTCACCTCGCTTTAGCAATCGCCCAAGCCAAGTCAGCTAGCGCGACAACTGGCAAGGTCCATTTCAAAGGCACACACAGCAGTTGGCTCTGACTAAGAAGTTCAAGCGCACAAAGCGTGAGACTTCTTTGGAGTGACGCGAAATACACAAATCATTGCCTTTTTTTCTTGTGTATTTCAACTCCCCCCTTTTTCTTCTTCCTATTTTCTCCTCTCCCCTGAAGCACTTGTATTTTTTATTTCTACTACTTTTGGCAGCAGCAAAACAATATTTTTTTGGCAGCTGCTCCATTCTCTTGCTATTTTGTCCTTCTAGTCCCTTGGCCTACTATCTTTTCCACTAGCTTGGAAGCAGTAGCAAACCAGCGCAGCATCCCCCAACGATTCCCTACTATCGGGCTCTTTTGCCTTTCCTCTCTCTACAAGTCCTATTCTTGGGCTTCAGCTGGGGTGTCTTTGCAGCCTTGGCTGTCCCTTTTTTACACGTCTAGAAGGGGGACCCTTATTGTCAACGCATTTTCCCCCAGGTTACGCAGCTTCCAGCGGAGGGATCTTCTCCTTTTCCTCTTTGTCATCTACTCTTTGTGTAATTGCTACTTTGTACTCTATTAGTGATTGTTTGACCATCCTTGCCGTTCACCACCGACGTATTATACAAATTTACTTAACCGGGGGATCAAACTATTATGTGTCCTGCATCATTGTATAGTTATTTTGACGCGCAGCAGCTGGCAGACTTTATTATGAACAGCCAGCTCACGGCCTACGATGGCACAGGTACCGCAACTGCAATGGCTGCCACAAACGACTCTGGCAACGGACAGGCACTGGCAATTGGCGGAGCATTTTCCAACATGCCTGAAGACTACGAAGGCTACGACAATGCGCGTGCTCGCAAACGTCGAATGACCGTTTCTGGCGAACGGCGGACAGACGAAATTAATTTCTCTGATGCCAACTGCAACGGCATACTCGGCATGCTTGATCAGCAATCACAGCAGCAGCAGCAGCATTCGTACGATAGCAGCGCCGGGTCTTCGGCAACCCACGGTGATCTGGGGTCGCTGTTACCGGGGCCAGCGCTGTCTTCGCTGCCCATTCCCCCGGGCTCAGAAGGCCCATCGACATTCAATGCGGCGCTAGCCGGCGGCATGTCGTTTGGCGGCATGAATATCCAGCATAGCGCGTGCCTTCCCCATGGAAACAGCATCAGTGATAGCGACACGAACTTTGCGTCGTCGCATAATCCGCTAAGTCCGCCGACAACGGGCAGAGCGGGTGCTCGCAAGCACCAGTCGCTCAGCATCGCCATCGGTCGTGATGGCCACAACGAGTAAGTATCATGTCATTTTGAGAGGTGCCACTGTGCATTGTATGGCAGGTGCTGTGGGGGTCATATGTCGCCCGAGATGGCGCACAAGGGGCGGCCACTTCTGGGCTGTCAGGCATATAGGCACTTTATGCACGCCTCCCGTAACTCTTTCAGAGAGCCCTAGCTCTCGGGAGAGTTTACTCTATCCAGGGCCACCTCTCCCTCCCTCCCCCTTTCTCTGTCTGGCACCAGTAGGGTTTTGAGGGACGAGTATGAGAAGTGGTTACTGCGCAGCTGGTTGTTTATGTTTTTGTTTGCGTGATCCTTCTCTTTTGGCCATGGGATTGCCTCTTTTTATGCGCTGAACAGACACACACACTCCCTTGTTCACAAATGAGAGAGAGAGCGCTACTGCCTAAATGCCTAATTTGCACAGTTATGCGAGCATTTTCAGCACCTTGAGCAGACAGTATTTTTTCTTGAGACCAGCGGGTGCGGAAAGCAAAGGCGGAATGCTCACATGACTTGCACGGAGTTGGTTGACTGGGGGGCAATCTCTTTGGACAATGTCCAGAAATAGAAGCCTGAACCTGTTTTATGTACTAAACGCACTATCTCAATGTTAGATATAACAACGGATCGCAAGAGCCAGTGACGCCCGGAATGTTCTCGCCGTCGTTTATGGACGCGATGGAAGGAGCTGCGGCTGCGGCTGCAGCGGCGGCCGGGATGTCGTCACCGCCAATGTTTTATAACGTGACCTCGCCGTACACACCGGGAAATTCGTCACACCACCACAGCTTCTCGCTACCCGGGGCAGTAGCACAAGGCCCACAAACAGATATTTTCAGCCCAGGGTCGCTGGTAAATACGTTTGGAAGCGAAGGGCTGGACCATGGCGCAAGCAATCCGGCGACATCACCTGCCTACACTGCTGCAAGCACACAGCAGCAGCATGGACAGGTCAGCATGGAAGACTTTTCTGCGGGCCTTAATATTTCCATGAATGCAGCGGCGGCGGCAGCAATGGCAGCGGCGATGGGCGGCTCGTACGATGGAGGCGATGGAAGAAGCACAACGACTGCCTCGGCGTTTTCGCGGGTACCGCAGAACAACGGCGACATGTCGCATCTGCTGTACAGCGGTGCAGGGAGCAGCACAGGCAACGGGCTGGGGCTAGACATTGCCACAACGCTGGGACCGTTTGGAAGCATTCCAGGGCTGGAGCATTTTTCAGGCTCGGGGGCACTGTCGCTGCAAGGATCAATCGATCACGGACGGTTCACATCGGTGGCAGGACCAGGGCTAGCGATATCCAGCCCGGTGGTGACGGCATCGGATGCAGCGGCTGCGGCACCCGCAACACGCATAGTCAAGAGCCCGCTGGCGGCGGGAGCACGCCGATCCCGCAAGCGCGCAGCAACCGTAGCCAACATCCGCACCGACAACCACCAGACGGCAAGCATGCACGATCAGCGGCCGCCGTCCTCGACAGCACTTTTGCCTGGCAGCGTGGAAACAGGCAGCGGCGGTATGATCAGCAGCATAGATGAAAGCACTGGTCCGGCATTCAACAGCCAGGCGGTAGTACGGGGCAGCGGCAGCAAAGTGGTGATGGTGCTGACGTCAAAGGTAGCGCAAAAGTCGTATGGAACTGAAAAGCGCTTTTTGTGTCCGCCGCCAACAGTGCTGCTGTTTGGCGACTCGTGGGGCTTGCCCGCTGGCGACAGCGACGTAGGCAGCGACGCAGCGAGCGGGATGCCACGGATCTCGGTGACCGTGCCTACCAATGACAACGATGCCCAGGTAGACGCTGGTGACGTGCGCACGACTCATCTGGAGTGGCTGGCACAGCCAGAGCCAGGATCGAAGCCCAAGGCGCATGTGCCGCACACAGCGGCGCCAGCACGTGCACCGCGCGAAGGTGAGCCTGTTACTGGGCGGTTTGTAGCCAAGCAGCTGTTTATCAACGACGTCGACGAGAAACGCAAGAAGGTGGCAGTGAAGGTGGGTCTTCATGATCCCACAGGGCGCGTGCAGCTGGGAGAGTTTGAGTCCCGGCCAATCAAGGTGATCAGCAAGCCGTCCAAGAAGCGGCAGAGCGTCAAGAACGTGGACCTGTGCATCCACCACGGCACCACCATCTCGCTGTTCAACCGGCTGCGGTCGCAGACCGTGTCCACAAAGTACCTGGGCGCAACGCGGTCCATGTCGGTGGGCGGACCGCGTCCAGAGTGGTTCCCGGCAGGCACCGATGCCGACTCCAGCAGCAACGGCACCACAACGTTTGTGGCCCGCAACGCAGTGTGGGACCCGTTCATCATCTGGATTGTCAACACGCACCTGACGCAGCAGGATGTGGACGCGTTCAATGCCCGCGTGGCCAAGAACAGCACCCCAGTACCAGGGTATCCGACGCCGCCGACATTTGCGCTGCACCCGCAGTGTCCGCCGGATCTCGACGGCGATGACGGGCAGACGGGACACGCGCCCATTCCGATCCTGTACAACCAGCCGGTCATTCTGCAATGTGTCAGCACGGGTATGTGCTCGCCGGTGCTGACGCTGCGCAAGGTCGAAAAGGGCAGCATTGCGGTGGGAGCGTTCTATGGGCGCGATTCCAGCCGCGATGTGCTGGGCGACCCAGTTTCGCAGCTGCACAAGGTGGCATTCGAGCTGCGGGTGCAGTCGCGCGACGAGCTGCCGGCAGTCACAGTGACGCCGGCAGGGCTCAACACACGCGTGGGCTCGTACCTGACCTGCATGGGCGACGTGGTGGGACTCAATGCCACCTGCGACGGGAGGCAGCTGCAGGCAGACAGTGCCAGCTCACCGCGCAAAAAGGACGCAGCGTCGGCAGGGACCACGTCCTGGGCCGAGGACGTCGGCGACAACGCAGTGTGGACGATGGTGGGCACAGACTGTGCCATCTACCGCTTCGACTACCCACCAGCAGCCGACATCGCCATGCGCGCACGACAGGCGGCACAGCCCGCGCTGGCACTGCCGCCCACGCCCACATCGCCACGGGGCAGCCAGGACTGTCTGGCACAGCAGACGCAGCAATATAGCTTTGACATGCTGTTTGGCAGCGGCAGTGGCAGCTGCGAGACCAGTGGCGGCATGGATGCGACGCTGACCGCGGCGGTGTGCGGCATGAGCTTGCCGGGGCTTGCGGATGGGCTGGCGCCGCACCTGCTGGCATCAGCGTCGCTGAGCGCAGCCACAGTGGCAGAGCCAATGAGCGCGCATGCGGACGGGCGTGCGGTGCCGGTCGTGTTCAAGTCGCAGGCGCAGCACCCGCCCACAGTCAGCCCGCGCGTGCTGGACGGGCGGCACACTGCAGCGCCCGAGCGAGCCTGCGTCACGCTGCATGGCATCAACTTTACACCCGACATGGTGGTGCAGTTTGGCAGCCAGCGCAGCGCATACTGCGAGGTGCGGTCCGACACGTGCATTGTGTGCCTGGGCCCGCTGCCCGCCGAGGTCGCGCATAGCGCCCGCGAGCAGCCCCGCGCCATCCCCACGTCGCCCAGCTCCAGCGATCTGTCCAATGGCGAAGACGCCCGCTCGTTCGCCTTGCACGACTCGCCGCTGCGCACGCACCGTGCGTCATCGGCAGAATCTACGGCGTCGTCGGCCACAGCCACGCACAGCCTGTCTGCTGCGGCTCCCGCCAAGAGCGACTCGCTCAAAATCCCCATCTATCTGTCGTGCAACGGCGGCACTGGCCCCACGTACAAAACTGGCCAGTTTTACTCCATGCACCTGTAATGCTACCATTCCAAAAATCTCTTTTTTTTGCATTCTATAAAAAAAAATCTCATACTTTTGTGGCTGCTTTTGTGCTTTTATTTTGAGGCGTTGCTTTTTATCCCAGTTTCTTTAAAACCACAATTGCACTTTTTTTTTTTTTGGTCTATTTTACATAAAGCGTAATCTGCTCAGACAATACGGCTATGAAAACAACCATGTGGGAATATAAAAAAAGCCTCCCATGTCTTTCGAGCAGAATATTGCCACCTCCCCACCGTAAAAAGGAAAAAAGGTCCCTTCACATTCAGCCAGCAAGTTTTTTTTTTTTTTGTTGCCACAAGCTTTCTTCTCTTGTAAAAATATTTTATGTCTGCTCTAAGTCTGCTTCCTCCATCCATGCAGTTTATCGGTCTGCGTCGCAGCATACTGCGCCTGTATCGATTATCGACGAAGCGTAAAGCCAAATGCAATGGACTAGGGCAGCTGTGTCCCAATTGCGGTGCTCACTTTCTCCTAGACATGACGTTTGACCAGCATATGAGCGAATGTCGCTAAATCACATCATTTCTTGTATTTTAATAAACCATACTCAGCCTCGATTGCCTCCACGGTTACCCCATCCACGAGGGTTATCGTCCTTGAAATCATCCCACTCACGCTGCTTCATTGTCTCGGCATCCAATGCCTCATAATCGTCCTCATCAACCTGCTTGCTTTCCGGCTCCTTCCCACCACCACTGATAATATTACCACGCTCCTTCTCCTGCTGCAAATACTCGTCCACCGACATGGTGGGCAATGCCCAGCCTGGTCTAAACACCCGATCCCGAATCTCCTGTCTCTCGCTGCCTCTACCGGTCAATACGAATGGCCGCATCGGCTGCCCCTTATCGTTAAACACCGGCAAAGCCACCGGCTGGTTGGTCCGAGGATCCAACTTTACGCTGTGCTCGTCCAGTCTCCAGGACGTATCGGGCTTGGCGGGCTCCCGTGTATCTCGCTCCTTCATTTGCTCCATCTGGCGGGCCATTTCTAGCTCGCTAGCAAGCAAATTTTCGTCATCCTCCACCTGGTAGATCTTCAGCTTGATCAGCTTCACCGCATGCTCCCGTTCTACCTGTTCCATGTCGGTTTCTTGTGCCAGATGCTCCTCCAGCTGCCTGATCTCCTGTTCCATCGTCCGCATCTGCTTGTATCGCTCAATCTTCTGCATCCTCGTTGCTCCTGCATCCCTCGGCTCCCTTGGGTTTGCCTCGGATATCTCGAGCTCCTTGCATAGCGTCAGAAACTTGCTGTAGTGTGACCTGGCCTGTTCCAACGCCTGCACGCGGCTTCCTTGCTGTTTCTGTATGACTTCTCCCAAGTACGCATGTATTAGAAGTAGCTTGAGTTCGCCTGTGGAGTAGTCTTCGGTGGTTTCGTTACTGCTAAATAGACTCAGCTTATCTACTTGTTCCAGGCATATTTCTAGCTGCTTTACTATCTCGGACACTTTGGTTTGGTATTCGGTGCTGTTGGATGCTAGTGTTGATGTGTTTAGCGCTTTGAGCTGCTGCTGTGCTCGAGTAAACCTCGCTCCAAGTGATATGTCGTTTTGCATGACCAATTTTCAACAATTAATTTTTTTTTCTCACCAGCATGAAGAATATGAATAAGCTTGACCATTGCATTCAAGCTATGGGGCATGGAATATAAAAAAAATCGAAACCTTTAAGAATATCTTTAGAAGGAAAAATGATAAAAAGACCTAAGCAGCGTTGCTGATGGCAGACAACGAACGGTGAGCAAAGTAGCGTACATCAGGATCTGGGTCCTCTTCCAGACGAGCCAAAGCAGGTCTGATAACCGAGGACTCCAAGGAGGCAGTCTCGGAGCTCTTTCGCAACGCCTCCGTCAATGGCTGCAGGCACTTGGCCACATTGAAGCGGATGTTGGGAATAGGGTCGTTAACCAGACCTTCCAGCGCAGGCAAAATCATGTCGCGCACAATTTCGGGAGTAACCGATGGCGCTATCGTCGTGATGGCAAATATCGTAGTCATGCGGTACAGGTAGTTGGGGTGAGTGGTCATAACCAGAATCTTGGGGATAATTGTTGTGCGTGCCCATTCCACGCCAAACACCTCGGTCAGCTTCTTCAAGTTGACCGTTGCTGCCTCGCGGATCGAGTACACCGGGTCGCCCAGCCACGACATGCACAGAGTAGTTAGCTGCTCGTCGAAAAACTGCACTCCCAGCTGCGATGCGATCAACGGCACATACTCGATAATTGCCAGGCGCACTCGCCACTGCTTGTCCTCGGCCAGCTCCACAATGGCCGGCAGCAGTGACTGCGACAGGCTCTCGATGCCCACCACGTTGTCCACCACGTCCAGCTTGGAGATAATGTTCAGGCGCACATCCGGGAAGCTGTCCTTGAGCAGACGCAGCAGCAGCGGCAGCAAGTGCTCAATTGTGCCCTCCCTGCCAAACACGCGGCACAACGACCCAATGTGCTTGGCCAGAGTTGAGCGCACGTGCTGCGACGGGTCATCCACCAGCTCCTGCAGTGGTGCCTGCAGCCGGCCAATAATCGCCTCTGTGTTGGCCAAATCGGCCAGTCCGTCCAGCTGCGTGCAGATAGCTCCACGCACCTCTGCCTCGCTGTCGTGCATCAGCGATATCGCCACATTGAGCAGCTCCTCTTGCAGCTCCGCGTCTTTGATGTTTGTTGCCAGCGCAACAAACTGCTCTGCCACCATGTACCGCACCCGCCATGACTTGTCCACGCACATGTGGTGCACGCTTTCTCCCAGATACTGCTTGCACTCTTCTGTGGTCAGCCGCTTGGTTATGGCCACCAAGGGCTTTACTGTCAGCAGCCGCACCGAGTCCTGGTCGTCCTCTGACAGGTGTCGGAAGTTTGGAACCGCAAATGCCACCACATGGTCCTTTTCAATCTTTTCTACCAGGTCTGTAAGATTCGTTGCTGCCGCACGTCGGATCATTGGTGTCTCGTCTTTGCACAGTGCCTCGTACCCTGCACGCAGCTTGCTCTGGATCGCATCCGTCACCTTGCCATAGGCCGCTGCATACAGTCCCGCGGCGCTCGAACGGCTAGTAAACCACTCGCCCGTCGATAGTCGGGCAATACACGGGATCAAGTACTCCTCCACATGAAGCTGGTCCATAACCGCCACCAGTTTGTTGATAGACTCCACTGCCTACTCTATAAACAGTTAGCATCTAGCCTTCCTCCTATAAATAACAAACATACCTTTTCACGAACCACGGTTTCTTCTGCTGCCGCCAGGTTCTCCAAAGGACGCAGCAGCACGTATGCGTATTTTGGTCCGCCAACATACTGCGTAAAGTCGCCTAGAAGCTCCGCCAATGCCAGTAGCAATTCGTCTTCATCGTCGATTGACTCATCCAAAAACGGAATGAGCTCTTCGCGTGTACGCTCCTCGCCCATGGCCAGGGCCAGCACGCTCAGGCGCTTCAGACTTTCCAGTCGGTCTGTTAAATTGTCGGATTTCATCGCATCTGCAATTGCTGCTAGTGCTCCCAAGTCGCCAGATTGTGCATCCTCAAAGTCGTAATGAGGGCCTGGACTTGGCTCACCAACTACAGGTGGTGCACTATCAATAGACATCTGCTCAGTCATTTAAAAGAAATAAAAAAAAAACTTTTTTTGTTGAATGTGAAGAAAAGAAAAAGGATTAGGTTCAGAAGAAAACAAATTGTTGCTTATATTCTAACCAATAATGATGTATGAGGAAGGCACTATGAACAAATGCACCCAGAGTCATTGGACTTTGGCTTAGCTTGGCTACTTGCGCCAGGAGTGGGCCTGCCACGACCAGGAGTAGAGCTCGCCGTAGCTGTCCTTCTTTTAGATCCAAATATACTCAGCACATCGCTACTGCGCCCGTTCACCGGTGCCGATGCTGCCCGCTTACTGCACTCATGTACATCCGCATGCAAATGTGTTATACAGAACTTTTGCCGACACGATGGACAGATATCTATGACCAGAGACTTTTTTGTACATCGTTTAAATGTGCATTCGGTCGGTTTGGTTCGTTGCTTGGATTTGAGCTGCTTTTGTGAGCAGCCTTGGCGGATATGCCGATCTACCACAGCATCGGGGTCCTCATTCGGCCCCATCGATATGACCTGCTGGCATATCGGACAGCTAGGCACCCGTCGGTCAACTATCAGGTCTTTGCGCGGACAGTTGTGCTGGTCCACCTTCCAATGCTCATCGCTATATCTCAAAGCCGCATAAGTCTGAATACCTAAATCCAATGATACGCCTGTACTTACCAAAACCGCTTTTTACAATATTGGCACGTAAACGGCAAAAAATCCAGTGTTCGGCAGTCTTTCAGATTGCATTGCTCTCCAAGTTCTGGGAATTCCATATTACTAATAAAAAAAGGTTGCGGAGTAAAAAGAGAGAAAAAAAAAACAAATGGCTGCCGTAATGCAGGAGCTCATATATCAAAATGGAAGAACGCCGCATATAGAAAAACTAGAATCCTGAAGGTTTCTGCATAGTGGTATCGTAAGCACGAATAACCTTCTCCTGTCCGCCCTCGGTCTGCGAGAAAGCAAAGCCCCGAGTCCGGCGAAGGCGCTGCAGCAGACGTGCCTTGTGCACTGCCTTCTTGAACCGCTCCATACGTGGACGATAGTCGGGGATGTTGAACTTTTGGATCTCTTGCACAATGTGATAGGGCTTGGTAAAGTACATTCGCTTGAGGAACTTGTAGCCGTAATCGCGCATCAGACATAACACCGGCAGCAGAACCACCGAAAGCCAGAAGCGTGGATTTGTGTAAGTGTGCCCCAAAATCCCCTCATACTCGGTGGATGTCCGGAACTTTGGTGCTACCAGCGAGTAAACAGGCAAGAAGATAAACCACAGAACCAGCGACCCCGGAATTGCCAGCACCGTCCACTTGGTCCACATGTTGGTTATCAAGGCCGCCTTCAATAGTACCGTTGTGAGCACTGCCGTGTAGATGATGACACCATATACCCATTGGCCGTCCACAAGCCCGTCGCGCTCCGAATCGTCGTACAGCATCGCAGTGCCCAAAAAGAACAAAATCAGCGAGTGGTAAAACGCATTGATTGCCCAGCCCCAGAACGAGCGGACATTGAAAAACACTCCCGTTTGGCCCATCTTGTACATCTCAGGATACCGGTCCAGGCTGCGCGCATTAAGGAACTGATCAAACACGCCAATGGCAAATGGCGGCATCACCGTAAAGAACACCGTGTAAAAGGTAATTGACCACGACTCATAGATGGTCTGCCCCGAAAACATGTTGAATATGGCAAACCAAAACTGCGTAATGTACAGCGCAATGTTCTTGTAGAACGAAAACAAGATCATCTTGCTTAGACGATGGTAGCTCCAGGCGCCATGGACCAGCAGCAGCTTGCGCAGATACCGGAACTGCGCAATGGCAAAGTCGGCAGACCGTGCTGCTTGCAAGCCTTCTTGCCCGCTGATACCCACTCCCACATGAGCTGCCTGAATCATGCTGACATCGTTGGCTCCGTCGCCAATAGCCAGCAAAATTGCCTTGCGCCGGCGCTTGACCAGCTTCACCACCAATGCCTTTTGCAACGGCGACACGCGGCAGCAAATAACTGCTCGACACAGCGTTGCCAGCTCCAAAAACAACATTTCCACGTCCTTTTCCAGGGCAAAGTCCAAGCTACGTCCGTCGATAATCAGCGCCAGCGATTCCAAATCAATGTTGGATCCACGGCCTTCGCGAATGGCATCCAGCTTCTTCTGCAAAAACTCTTTGGTTTCCCAGTGCGTCGACTCGTTGCAGATAATCAGCGAAAAGTCCTCTTGAATAAGCTTGCAGCTATATCCAATGTTGATGGCTGTTTCTTGACGGTCGCCAGTAAGCACCCAGATCTTGATGCCTGCCTGAGCCAGCGTGTATATGGTCTGTGGCACGCCGTCTTGCAGCTTGTCCTCAATCGCCGTTGCTCCTAAAAGCACCATATCTCGCTCAATCAATTCAGCTACACGGTCAAGCTCTTGCTGGCGATTGGTCAGAGTCGTCGATGCCTTGGTATGCATGGCACTCCACGTACGGTACTCGTCGGCGCTGATATCGCGCATAGCAATGCATAGTGTGCGCAGGCCTTCGGTCGCATACTCCTCCAAATGGCGCAGTGTTGTGGCTACCGGTGCACCGCGCGCTTCATCTATCCGCTCAAGAATCACTGTATCAGCACCCTTGCAGTACAGCTTGATTGAGCCGTCCGGACAGCGCAGCACTGCCGACATGCGCTTACGCGTGCTGTTAAACTCGTTAATGTTGAGCACCTCAAACTCTTGATCCACGCCCATAATCGACACTGTAATTGACCGCGGCCGGCGCGTATGGAATACATAGTCAATCAGCGTTGCGCCCTTGACCAACGCACCCTCATCGGGTGACGATGCTTGGTACTCGATACCATTGGGAGCATCGGCCTGCTGCTCTGGAATCACTGTATGGCATGTTGCCAGCAGCTGGAAGAACTCATGAAGCTGTGCTTTGCGCTCGCTGTCACGCATATGCTCACGTAGCTGCGTAAAGTCATACTGGCCCACCACAGCTCCATTCACCATCCGCGCACGCTTCCCTGCTTCGACTATATCCGAGTACATAATGCCGCCAATCGAGCACTGGCGAAACTCCATAATGTTACACGTAAGTGTTCCCGTCTTGTCGCTGAAAATATACTCGACTTGACCAAGCTCCTCCACCAGCGACGATGTACGTGCCAGCGCTGGTGTATCTGAGGACTCGTCGTACATGTCCATGTCGGCATTGATCAGCTGTGCCTGTTGGAACTTGACCACTTCCATGGTCACTATCAGCGAGATGGGAATAAGATTGTTGTACAGGATGATAAACGTCAGGATGTTTTTGACAAACGCTTTTGCGCCCTCTCCATCGGGAAGCATCAGATACGCCAGCTCGTCGCGGTTCCGGGATGTCAGCACCTGGCTGCCCACTGCACTCAGCACTGCTAGCGTCAGCAGAATAATAAACAGAAAAATGATTTGCCGGTTGGTAGTTTTCTCGACACTGGTGCGCTTGATCGGAGCCGCGGTAGCATTGCGCATTAGCTTTGTCTCGTGGCCAGTAAATATAACCACTGCGTAGATCCAGTCTGTGTTGCGCAAAATAGCCCCGCGCAGAAGCACCTGCGTCGGGCCAAGCGGCATTTCCTTAAACCCAAGCTTGCCGCCTTCCGACACCATGGTGCCCTCAAACGTATATAAACTGTCGTTGGGCATTTCGGTCTTTAGATGGCCATGCAGGCTTGCCAAGTCAGCCGGCTTTAGCATCTCTGCGGTCTCGGGCAGTGCCTGCTTCACCTTCAAGTTGGTTTCGCCATCCAGGTTGCTGGTTTCAATGTAGCACATGCCCTCAGGCTCCGAGCTGCTCAGCAAAACAAGATCGGCAGGAATTGCCTCGCGATTCTCAACCCGCACAATGTCACCTACCACCAGGTCCCGCCACGAGCGCTCTTCAAATGTCGTCCCCGTCAGCACTCGTGCGTTACTCTTGTTCATCTCCTTATCCGACTTGTGCCGCTTCAAATCTTCAGCAAGTTCCTTTACTGCCGTGGCTGCTAGCACCACTCCCAGCGGTACAATCGTTGTCCATCGCGATGTCGGGGTCACTCCGTCAATCTGCTGGATACAGCCTGTAAACAAAAAGAACACGTTGGCGTACTTTGAAAATTGCTCAAACAGGAACTTTGGCAGAAACGTCAGAAAGTTGTACTTTGCCGTCGACACTTTGTTGTGTTTGTACTTGTACCGGGCATTGCTTTCGCGATTGCCAATGTGCACCGTCCGGAAGCTGCCGCTGCCATCAGCTCCAAATGGCACTGTTGTATCTGGAGTACCAGGATCCATCAGGCCAGCATCGCTAGGCATAGAGTTCAGGTTGTGGTCGCTGGTCAGCTCTTGCATAGGAATGTTGCCTTCGCCGTAGCTTTCTGGGGAGCCGCCATTGGCCAGCAACGACCGCCGCAACGCCCCATCTGGTGCGCCTGATCGCCGCTTGCTCAGCTGGCGCTTCAGAAGCGTTGATGCCCGTTTAAGAGCCGTGTCGTTTTCATCGTCACCATCATTCATCAGCCGCATACGCTGGTACATGGACGGACCACGCGACGGCTGCGACACGTACTCGCGATCACGATGTGAATCGTCCAGCTTTTCCATTATACCGTACTCGTCATCGTCCGCACGCTCGCGTCTTCCATACGGCTTGGACAGCGACGTAAAGCTGCCCTGGTCGTAGTAGCTATCGTCATACTCGTACTCTTGCAGCGGCTCACCGTAAAGACCGCTGGCTCGGGCAGCATCGCGGCGCTCTTGCTCTGTTCGCCGCAGACTCAATTGATGTGCGGGTCGCCGCGGCTGCGACTGGTGCACCGACACAGAATCGTCTTCAACTATAGGCGAATTCAAGTACGAGTGCTGTGTGCTGTCGGTATGTGCACTCAACACCAAATGCTCTTCGGCCTCATCATCGCCACCATATGCGGACATGTAAAAATGGTCCTGCTTTGGAGGTCCCATTTTGAGAAGAGAGCCTAGTCTGTTGCGTTAAGCGTTAAGGCCTCGGTTAGCTGTGGCGTCTATAAAGAACGGGCAAGGGACACACAAAAAAAATGAGGGCTGCAAATATAGTGCCAAGGAAAAAGAGAGAGAGAGAAATAAAGCTCAAGAGCACTTTGGCGAAAATACAACAACCCTATTGGCTCTAAACTTGGTTTTGTGCATTGATTCAGAAATGAGCCCGGCCAACAATGATGGTGCTGGGACAGCTGAATGTTGCACATCTTTCCTTTTGTTGACGTGAAGGAGGTTCTCTGATACTTGGGCAATCTAAAGTAAAATGCTGCTCCTGCATGGTCTGCTTGAGACAACCCAGAAGAACCGCTATAATCTATAGCAACGCTTATGCACGTTGAGGTCATTGCGTATGAATCTTATTTCCCGAGACCACCGATGCCTTCAGAGCATTGCTAGATCCATGCAATGTGTGTACTTGGCAGTGTGAGATATAGCGTATATTCAGCAAGCAGGCTATCTGAGGCCTAGATTTTCCCACCGAGAAAAGCTACAGCCGGTCTCGGCCAACTAAGCTTGCATAGCCAGCACAAAAACCTGCGGATTTCTAGATGCAGCCTATGACGACAGCGTCGATCTCCTTTGCTCAGTCATACGAGATTTTTAATTTAATTCCGCTCAGCATGTAGCTTGACCCGTTACTGCGAGCTCCAGCGGACAGCAGTGGGATTCGCATGGCAGTAGGCCTTGGCGAAAGCGGACTGGCAACTCCAATTGGCGCTGTGCCATGTTTGTTACCTGCAATTTATTAAATGGTACTTATACCAGTAGTAGTAAATGGAGCCTCCCCCCGTTTATTGCATTTAATAGAACCAAGGGCTATGGTTTAGCACGGCAGCCCATTGTCTTCTCCCACACTGCTGCCAATATGGCAGTAGCTGCTGGATAACTTTTTTATGGCAAAAATACCGGTTATCGTTACGGTTCTTTCTACGCTTGACTCGGTCCACGGCCCCCTATTCTCACAAATGCGGCCGTTACACGACAGTAGCGCATCTAATGACCAAATGCGCCAATTTTTCAGCTCCCCCCCACACCAGCAAATTAACGTCTTGAGACGAAACCCGCACTTGCAATGGGCTCGTCACTACAATTATAGCAGTAGCTGTCCCAATGTGGCGGGCAAACGCACACTGGCCTCTGCCATCAACTGGCAAAGCCGGTTCTGGAGTAATATAGCCGACTAATGAATAAAAAGATGGTAGCAATATACTGCGCATTGAGCCACACTGTGGACCGAACATCTCGAGCATTTAGTTTCGATTGCTCGGCAGCGAGGCAATATATAAGGTACTACCCGCGCAGCAACATTTCTTTTGCCAGAAACTCGCTGCTTTGACATTGCTATACCTACATTTCTTTATTTGCCACCAAGACGCGCGCTTGCCTTCATCTACACCTTGTGCACGCTTATAAGCACAACAAAGCCGTCTACAGTTACAGGATTTTCCTTGAACAACTGAATAGCCGTTTTTCTATATCATGAAGGTGCTGGTATTTGCCTTTCTAGTGCTAGCAGAGGTTGCTTCGGCACATCCTGCTCCCCAGCTTCTCCCGCTTGGATATGCACCTCAGCCGTATCCACCGGCACCGCCGGTTCGCAACAAGGGACTAGTTGGCAGCTTGATTGACGGGCTACTAGGACCCAATGCGCTGAGCGCAGATTTGTGTTTGAATCTCAAGCTAGGCGATGGGCCACAAAGCGTTGCGCCGGACTGTCCCAACTACGTAGCACCGCCGATGCTTCTTCCGCCTCCTCCGGCAGGCCCGGTATTCAAGCGCGGTCTGATCGACGTCGACAACCACCCCATTGCGTCTGCAGAGCCGCCAGTGCCGTTCCCGGGCGCTCCGCCACACCGCAGTAAGGGGATAATCGGCGGGCTGCTTGATTTACTGCTGGGCCCCAACGCGCTGAGCACGGACATCTGCCTCAACCTCAAGCTTGGCGACGGCCCGCAGAGCTTCGCGCCCGACTGTCCAAACTTCGTGGCGCCGCCAATGCTTTTGCCGCCGCCCGGAGCATTCCCGGCCCCGATGCCGCCCGGACCGCTCCCTGCGCCATACCCGTATCCACCATATGCCGGATTCCCGCCGGCGCCAGGCTATGCGGCTGGCCCGTTCTATCGGCGTGAAGAGGAGGAAAGCAAGTCCAAGGACGATGTTTCTTCGCCCAAGCTGGTCTTTACCGAGCAAGCAAGCGGGCCGGTAACTAAGAGACAGATCCCTGGCGGGCCGCTAATGGCGCCTCCTGGCGCCTACGGCGTTCCTCCTGGGCCTCCTCTTCCGCCGCCTATGGGAGCGCCATACACCGGAGCGCCCCCGATGCCCGAGGTTCTTCCTGTAGAGGAGGACTGCGAAGCGCCGGTAGCCCCGCCGCCCCCAGTCCCAGTTGGCATGGCGCCGTATAGCGAAGTGCCGCCGCTGCCTCCAATTGTGGCTCCCGAGGCTCCTCCTCCGCTGCGCCCCGAGTACCAGGCTGGCATGCCGCCGCCGCCGCCGCCGCCGGTACCAGTCGGCATGGCACCTTATAGCGAGGCTCTGCCCCCTGCCCCACCAATGCCGGCGCCCGAAGAGCTGCCGCCTCCGCCGCCATTGCCTCCAGCGCCAATCCTTGAGGCTCCGGCATACAGTGCTGCTCCTCCCCCGCCGGTCCCGGTTGGCATGGCGCCCTATAGCGAAGCTCCTCCGCCGCTGCCGCCGCCTCCGCCACCTGCTCCGCCGATGCCGGCACCCGAGGAACTGCCTCCACCACCTCCTCCTGCGCCAGAGTATGTGGAAGTGCCTCCGCCGCCGCCGCCGGTACCAGTTGGTATGGCGCCGTATAGCGAGGCTCCGCCGCCGCCGCCTGCTCCACCGGTGCCTGCTCCGCCGGTGCCAGCACCCGAGCTTCCAGTCTACGAAGGCGGGCCGCCTCCTCTCCCGCCTGTAGGAATGGCACCGCACAGCGAAGTGCCTCCGCCGCCGCCTCCTGCGCCCGAAGTGGTTCCTCCGCCTCCTGCGCCCGGAGTGGTCCCCCCGCCGCCGCCGCCGCCAGCTCCGCTGCCAGTTGAAGAGTGCGAGGAAGCCGTTCCACCTCCTGCTCCTGTGCCAGTCTCAGCCGGCGCAGCATCGGAAATGTCAAGCAATGTCGTGGTCGCATACACCAACACGGCGGCAGGCAATATGCCAGCCATCTGCATTCCGCTATCTGGCCCAATGCCTCCAGCTATGGCTCCCAGTGGCAACATGCCTCCTGTGTTCAATGGAATTGCCCCACCCATGTAATTTTCCTATCTCTTTCCATATTTATAACCTAAAAATACAGACATGTCTACATATAGACTATACGCGATGCCAACGATCTATTCTAGACGTGCCAAGCGCTAGATGTTGCATCAGCCTTCTTTTGTAAAGAAGGCTCGCGCTATGTAAAAGTCAGCTTGTGCCCCAGAGACGAGTCCTTGGGGTCTGCCGCGGGCCTTGAGGTGCGTCGCGGCGAGGCCAGGTCAACCTCGTTGCTTTGGGCGGGCGCTGCTGCTCGACGCCTTACCAGCAGCGAATCCGCCATGCTACTTCGCTTCGTGTAGATGCTACTGCTACTGCCGCAATCGTCTGGCTGAGGGATCTGGGTGGCTTTGTGCATTGGTCCCTCTCCAGTAGCCACTCTCGGCGGTGTACTGATGTTGCTGGGAAGCAGTGGCGGAGATAGCGACCGGCTTTGTAGGTCGGCCACAGCCGATGACGTTTCATCGGGGATTTCTGGCAGCTTGTGGCGATAAATGCTGCTGTTGGCTCTTTGGTGCTTGCTGGCCTGGTCGCTGGAAGCGTCGAGTTTGGCAGACGCGCCCATGGATGGCTTTTGCGCGCCGTCGCCAGAAAACCCGCTCTGCTGGATATTCTGCCACCACGCCTTTGCCGACTCGGCAGCTTGGCTGGTTTTAGCGCGCTTAAACAGCGATGCTGCAGATATGGATATCGACGATGCCACTGACGGCGGCTTGCCCGAGGATGCTGCAGAGAAGGACAAGCTTGAAGACGATGTTCGGCTGGCTGTTACCCCCCGGCCCATTGATGCCGTGCGTGTTAGCGATTCGTTGCTGGAGCCAGGACTGTCGTCGCTAATGGAGGAAGGTGTGGCCATTGCGAGCCGCGATGGCGAGCGTGATTCCAAGAATGCTGCCGAGGCGTTTCCGGCAATGCCGCCCGAAGCTGCCGTAAAGCGCTCAGAAGCACTTGCATTTGGGTCCGGAGATACATGCGTCCGATCCAATGTCAGCTGCGGCGTGGCGCTGGCAGGCTCAGGCTCGCCGATGGCGTTTCTGCGGCTTCCGCCATCTCCCGAATCGGCGGGCTCTGCAGACTGCGACGCATCCTCATCCGCGCCATCGCCATGCACTTTATCCAATCCTTTGTCTTTATACTCCTTAAGCGACCGCTCCAGAATAGCACCATCCTCCAGCAGCGTTGGGAAGAACACAGTGTCGTCTAGGTTTGGCAGTACCAGCGACAACCGGACCATATCGTATATCTGCTTCTCAATGGCTTGCGATACTACCGCGTATTTGACCTGCTTTTGCATGAACACCGGCGACACCTTGAGATTGATGCGTGGCATTTCGTAAAACCCCAGCCAAAAGCGGTTGGACGGAGCCGGTTTGAATCGCAAAAGCATTTTGCCTGCCAAGCTCTGCAAAACTACCGACAATGAAATCGATAAGCGCAGCGCTCCTAGCTTCACAGCAGTGTCGAGAACTAGCCGAAACCCGCCCATGTAGTGCATATACATGGAAACATCAACCTGGCCATCCGCACTAAACGACTCTAGCTTTGGGCTGGTAATTACCGGCACATGGTCGCCTACATCCAAGTCGGCAACCACCACCCGCTCCAAAAACATTGGCCGGTCTACGCGGTCAAACTTGGTCTGCATCTTGCGAATAAAGTGCTGGCGCACCCACTCGGTCCGGTAGGCACCAATAAACGCTCTGCCTAGAATCGCATTAAGCCATTCGTCTTCATGCACCGTGCCAGCGCTACTTGATACGCCTCTTTTGGATATCGTTTCAAGCACAGCATTGATTCCTGGATAGTCCGGGACCATGCATGACCGTCTCATATGTAGCTGCAGCTGCTCCCGCTGCTCCCATGTGAGCCGTGGCGGCTTCTGGTCTGTGTCTGACTGCGGCTTGGTGTCATCGCCTTTCTCAGCAGACTCGCTCAGAGCACCTGGTATTTCATTAGTAATGTGGCTGCTTTTGCTGGCACTATCTATACTGGCAATGCTGTCGTGGCCATAGGCCTTGTCATAGTCGTTGGTTTCTGGCAGTCCGTATGCCAAAGAGCTCCACAGCAGAGCAAAATACCAGTCTTCTTTGTCTGTCGGGCGATCGGCATACATGTAGTATTCAGCAGCCTGGCGTGTACACATCTGCGCGCCAGCGCTATTGTTTGCCGGAGACAACCGAATCGGCGTTCTGCGAGAATACACCTGCGACTCAGTGACATTCTTGCGATGATGCAATGTTACGCGGTACTCAGACATGACAATAACGCCACGGCATTCATTCATAGCTTCGCCATCGTACATTACCAGAGTATCCCCATCCAGAACCACATAATAGGCATCCTGCGTGCCCTCAAGCGTACCGCTGCCGGCTGGCTTGCTATCAACGCGCTTAGGGTCGTTTCGCCTGCCATGGATCCACTTTGCTATGCCGCGCGTCACCATGTCGGTGAGCTTTGGTTGCCCGTCAGAGGGCTCTGGCAGGCATGTGTCTAGTGACCGCGTGATGCGCAGCCATCCCGTGCGACGTCCGCCATATGGAGACGCCAGTGCTGGTGACTTTAGATGCTGTGCTGGAGCCGTCTCGGGCGTGCGTGCATGCTCTGATGGAAGGTCGGAATCCGGCGCTGTCAGCCAGAACACCAGCAGTGCACCAGCTATCAGCGCAGGTACAGTCAGCACGCCCAGTGCATACGTCAGCAGCAGCCCCATTTATTTCTGTTAGCCCTCCCTGGCAAATTGCACCGAGTGTTTCGTCCTAACAGTCTATTAACTAGTGTGCTTGCGGGAAATGCAATAATATTCTAACCTACTAGTGCCCAAAAAATGCAGAGATAAAAGCGATAATGCGAAAGACAAAAGCAAAGCGGGCCTTGGAAAAGGGCTGGCGGAGCAAGCAAAAAGAATGATTATGTTTTTATGCACCTTTAGGATATTTTTTCGTTTTTTTTTTAAGGTTTCTTAATTGCACAACTAGTAGCGCATGGCAACAGGGACTTTTGGCGGCACTGGAGAAGTTCGGTTGGCAGGGCTGGACTCTGATATGCTGCTGTCGTTGCGCTTTGGGCCAAAAGTAAACGAGAGTTCTCAGAGGCGAATTATCCACTTTGTTCGACGCGTTCTCTATCCAGAAGAAGATACTGTAGATAACTCGTACGAAATGTGTCGCAAACGGCGGCGAAGAGATGGACGATACGCGTCAGATTACTATAGCGATTCTGCCCCCGAGGATGCCCTTGATAGAAAGAGAAAGGCTCGTCGAGTGGAACCCAGCCATGATAGACCTCATGCAAACACCAAAAGTAGAGATAGTAGTCCCGAAAGAGTAGCCATGATCCGAACTGTTACGTTTTACAGCGATGCAGCAGGGTTTGACCTGGATTCAACTCAGTGTGATACCCAAGACACCATACGCTTCGAGCATGGCACAAAGGCGATTGTCGGATTGAC
Organism: Coemansia sp. RSA 1250; assembly: GCA_027578955.1. Lineage (NCBI taxonomy): Eukaryota > Fungi > Kickxellomycota > Kickxellomycetes > Kickxellales > Kickxellaceae > Coemansia > Coemansia sp. RSA 1250. The sequence continues at coordinate 12,136 of JANBTS010000030.1, read as the reverse complement.
CAGCGACCAGGCTCAGGAATTGGGCAATCCATGCTTCAACTGCTCGATGCCTGGCCACGAAGTGCGTGACTGCCCTATGCCGCAGGACCAGGACAGGATCCAGGCCAATCGCGACGCATTCAAAGAAAAGGGATCAGGTCAGTTTTCAAGCCGGCTTTATTTAGAAGTCGAAAACGAAAAACGCATTCAGGGGATGCGCGAGATGTTTCGGCCAGGACAACCGCTGTCGCACGAACTTCGAGAGGCTTTGGGGCTTCAGCACGATGATGACATTCCCGAGTATATAGACAGAATGTACATTCATGGATATCCGCCAGCATACATTGGCTCTAATTCCGACCAAGATCCACTCCATGCTCGCAAACTGCCGGCATCTATACCGTCAACTCCAACTCTTCATATTTACAGTGACGCCAAAGACTATGACACTGTGCATGAACATAATATTAGTACGGCGGACAGCAGTTCTATTCAGCAAACGGGCGATGACGGCAACAACAGTAAAAGCGACGAAGAAGGTGCTATTAGTGATGAGGAAGGGGCTATTGATGATCCTGAAGTCTCGAGCAAGCAAAATGGCACCCAAGACTCACAGCTGGCGTGCAAAATACCACTTGTAACCTATCCAGGATTGGACTTGCGCAAATTCGACTTTGACTCAGACGACAGGCCTGGTAGGCCATTCCATGTGCATACTCCGTTTGCGTATCGTGAGTTTATGGACTCTTACTATGCTGCAAACTCTGGGGATTACAGCTACTCTCCAGGTTATCGTGGCGACTACTACTCTGGAGGTCGGCAAAGGATACGTCGGGAGTACGACTATTACCAAAGATCTCCTATTCGCCATTCGTCAGCTGGAAGAAACGGCGAATCGTGGGATGGGATGTTGGAAAACTACCGCTCGGCAGCTGGCAACTATGCAGCTGCAGATGAGTATGGAGAATATAAAGTTTATAGAAATTATGCTACTGAGTCTCCAGCTCCACAGCAGCCACAGCCCAAACACAGTTCAACTCCAGATCAGAGCAATACAGCTCCATTAAACGGTACAAACCCGCTAAAAGTTGATGACAGCGGGGAGCTAGAAGATGGCGAATGCGACATGGAGCTTTCGGAGTAGATTATATTTTGTTTGCGTATAAACAACACATGTACATAGCAAGTCATAATACCGAGGGGGGAAATGCGCTTGTTAATGTTTATTTCTGCTAGCAATCCGCGAGTGCAAGTTGTTTTCTACTGAAACATACCACTGATGGTCGAATATAGCATAATCCCACGAATCAATGTACTCGTCGTTGCCTAAATACAGTACTTCTTTCCGGACGCATTCCACATCAACACCGACAACCTGCTCCATCCATCCACGCATGCCTAAATTCTCTTCGGTCGTTTGCAGGGCAATACGATGCAAGCATAGAGTTTCGAAACCAAACTTTAGCGTCAAATAAAGCGCTTCAGAGCTGGCTCCCGAACGCCAAAAGCGAGCATCCAGGATTATCCCTGCTTCCGAACAGCGATTTGACAAATCAATGTTGTTCAGTCCGCAGCATCCAATAACCACGTATGACTCATTCAGATTGATACTGCCGCCGTCAATAGGGATTTCGCGCGCCGGCAAAAACTCATCATCGCCGACATTTTGCAATATTCCTTGAGGAATCCGCGATCGTTTAATGACGACTGTGTAGTTGACTAGCTCCTTTTTCTGCTGCTGCCGCTCATCGCGATCAACACGTCTAGCCGCAGCGTCTTTCTTTGTAAACCCGCCAGTACGCGTCATAAACTTGAGGTATTTCATAGTTTCGATGTCTGAAAGCAGTCTGCTCATTGCAACATCATGGTCCTTGTCAGGTGGAATGAGTGTTACCAGCGACCCGTCAACTCCGGCAAGCTGAGGAATTAGATCTGGATCACATCCCTTTTTACTGTTATCCTGCAAGCTGGTACGTCTTAGAGTTCTGATAGAAGCAACTGAGTGGCGCGCCATTGTTCTAAAAGCAGAAAGAAAAATTGAAAGAAAAAAGAAAAGATTAAACTCCCCCCAGAAAAAAAAAACTTTGTCTAGACATTATTGCAGTTGAAATTTTAATCAAGTAGAACCTTAAGGTAACCGCCATAACAGCTATTGTAAAGTGCTCTTGAAACACGTATTACACTGATGAGTATTAAAGTAAGCGTCATTCGATCAGCGATGCGCTCAAGGTTGAGTATCTCTGAGCATTCAGATACTAGCTCGTCGCCATAGATGCACTCAAACAGAATTCTGGGCCCTGAGGTGGCATACCCAATTATATAATCGAGCTTACCATCTCTGCCAACCGAACCAGGTTTCATCTTTTCTGTTGATTGTTCCGCGTTATAGCTCACAAGGCCATCCTTCTTCTCCTCCCCTTTAAAAACAAGCTGATTGCCAAACAGCAACAAATAATCAAGACGGCTCATCCCCCGGGTCATGAGTGGCTCTTTGGCACTTCGGTTCGTATTTACGGGTATTGAAGCGTATTCTTGTGCAGTTCCAATGGCGCCCATCAAAAATGCATTGAGAGTGCATTGTTGCATTCCTTCAGTTACGTCTCTGGGGGCATTCACGTGTAGTGCTGCTTCCACGCGAGGTGTCAGTTTTGGACAAATATTGTCCACTTCTTCAACAATGTCAAACACACCCTTTAGTTTATCTTTTTTAACATGTTCCTGCAGACAGTTAAATTTGTGGTGTATCGGTATCTTTACCGCTGGATTTTCAGCCAGTACCGACTGCAATGTCTCCCTGTTTGGTACAGCACCAAGCGGAGAGAACAGCTTGTGACATATCTCCTCTTTAGAATTGACTACAGGGTACCTTACAAGCGTCTTGTCCGAGTCCACAGATGAACCAGCCTTGTCTTCAACCGGTTTATTCTCCCTGCCACTAGTTGGAATACCAATAGCCTCTTTGGGCTTGTTCAGCTCCAATATCAATAATCTGCGGATAGTGCCATCTACTCGCTGTTTTACTCTATCCAGCTCCTCTGGTGGAGCTGAATACCCTTTGTTTTTATATGAAATGACATTGGTTGGTACTGTAGACTTGACCTTTGCTGATAGACAAGGTGTTCTATTAGTCATAAGTGTAAAAATAGCAAAAGGGATTTATGAAAAATAACTTTAAAAAGTTGTGAAAGCTAAATGTTTATAGCTTCGCAAACATACAAGACAACTCTATCATGTGCGTGTTTGATTATTCATTAGATCAATAATGTGGGATGCAACTGCGCATACTTTTATTAAAAACATGTCTAATCTGACATTTTGCCTCTTACGAAGTGCTGTTGTTTAGAACTGAATTGATCTCATCAACTACATGCAACTATTGAACCCCTCGGAAAACACTACAAATAGGGTATAATTGTATAGATATTTCTTGTTGTACTAGAAGTTTTATCAACCTAATAACCTAATAAATCGTAAAGATAATTGCCATAACGGCTATTATAAAGTATACGTGAGACGCGCATTACATTAATTAGTATCAATATCAGTGTCACCCGATCAGCAACGCGCTCAATATCCAGTATTTGCGAACATTCAGACATCTTCTCATCGCCATATATGCACTCAAACAGAATGCTAGACCCTGCTGTTGCATACCCAATCATATATTCGAGTTTGCCATCTTTGCCAACCGAACCAGGTATCATCTTTTCTGTAAGTTCTAAAGCAATGTTACGAGCATCACCACTCTTCTTTTCTTCTCCCTTGAATACCAGCTGACCATTAAACATCAGCAGGTAGTCAGGACGACACATGAACTTGGTCATGGATAGCTCGTTGGCATTGCGGTCGACCTTTGTAGATATGGCGATATATTCTTGCGCAGTTCCAATGACGCCCATCAAAAATGCATCGAGAGCACATTGTTGCATTCCTTCAGTTACGTCTCTGGGGACATTCACGTGTAGTGCTGCTTCCACGCGAGGTGTCAGTTTTGGACAAATATTGCCCACCTCTTCAACAATGTCAAACACACCCTTTAGTTTATCTTCTTCAACATGCTCCTGCAGCCAGCTGAATGTGTGCTGGTGTATCGGTATTTTGACTACTGGATTTGCAGTCAGTACTGATTGCAATGTCTCCCTGTTTGGCACGGCTTTGAGTGGGGAAAACAGCTTGCGGCACATCTCTTTTTCTTTGCATTCGACTATTGGGTACCTTGCTATAAGCGTCTTGTCAGAATCCACAGATGAGGCAGCCTTAGTTTCAACCGATTTGTCTTTGCTACTGCTCGCCGGTATTTCAATAGCCTCTTCAGGCTTGTGCAATGCCAGCTGTGATAACTTGCGACTAATAGCATCGAGTCGCTGCATAAATCCACCAGCCAATTCTTGCAGTGGAGCTGAACTATTTTTGTCCTCATCTGCAGTGAACTTGGTCTTTGCTGTTAGACGAGCGCTTTGTCGGCGCGGTGACGCTGCTGCTTTCTTAACAGGCGCCTTGACTTTGTGCGGAAGCTTCTTGTCGGCCATTGCAATGGCTAAATAGACGGGAAAACGATATATGTGTCGATAATAAATAAAAGTATGTAATGTATGTGTATAAAATAATGGAATTATCCAGCTTGCTATATTGGACGGATACCCCTTTATGTATTGGCAGTAAGGCCGGTACATATAGCCACATCCGTTCTATTAAAAATGCAATTCTTCACAAGACATATCAGATGGCGGTGACTTTTTCGCGGTTGCCAGCTTGGAAGTGCTCTAGTGATCAAAGATGTGACTACATCATTTTCCCGAAAGAAAAAAGCACACGCGACTGGCTGCGCATTTTAATTACATGCCTGGCACGTTCATTAATGTATATGAGAGGAGAAATACAAGTCACTGCTAAATGACAAATTGCCACATGCACGCCATATTTACTGAATATCCTTATTGAAAAAATGCGGTAGTAGCAAAAGAAAATTAAATGCTGGTGCCCAGGGCAAACATCACGGCAGCAAGAATGGCACTGATACCCCACGAATATATGTCACGAGTAGAAATGCCCAGGCTAATGTTGCCTCGGTAAGGCGTGGGCTCATGAAGAGTTGCCATGGTAAGCGACAAATATGCTTCATCCTTGTCAACACACATCACATTGTCATTGTCATCCAGACGGCAAATATTGTTGCCATCGCAGGTAAGGTTCATCCATAGATTCTTGCTGCATACCTGATACAGAGTTTCGTTTCCGGTCACACAGCGGGTGGCTTTATCCACATCGCAAGGCTGGTCCTCGACAATCGGTTGGCTTGGGTCGTGGCACAGTGCTATGTCCTCTTTCATACCACACACGTTACCCTTGTCACAAGTGGCATTGGTCCAGAATCCGTCATAACATAGCTGGTATTTTGTTTCAGCTCCGTCGATGCAACGGGTGGCATTTGCAGTAGTACACGGTAACACTGGCGCTTCAGCTGTTGCCTTGTCAACACATACCGCCTGGTCACCTCTTTGCAAGCAGTAGTTGTTGTCAGCACATGTGGAGTTGGTCCAGTAGTTGTCAATACATATCTGGAATATCTTCTGGTTGTCCGAGACGCACTGAGTGGCATTCGCAGTACTGCAGGGCTGTACAGGAGCATTGGCAGTAGCCTGATCAACACAAGCGGTCTTGCCATCCCGAGCCATACAGACATTGTCGCCGTCGCACTTCATCTTTGTCCAGTATTTATCAATGCACATGTAGAAAGACGCTTTATCGCTCTTGTCACACATGGTGGCCTTGTCAGTATCACAAGCAATCTTTGTTTCTGCTGGCGCGTTAGATTCTATGGGCGCATTAGGGTCAGCGCATATAGCCTTATTATTGGAGGTCCGGCATTCAGTTCCCTTGTCGCACGTCATTTGCTGCCACACATTCTTGACGCACTGGAAGTAGCCAGTTTTAGCGCTGGCATTGCACATGGTTGCACCATCAGTGTCGCATTTTACCTGCGTAGATGGCGTAGGCTTGCTTTCAGCATCTGCTTTACCACAGGTGACTTTGTCGGCTGAAGTTTGTGTGCAAACAGTGCTGCCTTTACAGCTTAGCTCGGACCATTTGCCCTTTACGCATTCCAGATACTTGTTTTTACTGTCGGATGCACACATTTGAGCACCGTTATTTTGGCATTTACTGGACGCATCAGCGTGTGCGCGATCATCTGATGCGCTGCTGTGCTCTGAAGCAGCAAGATTTTGCACGTTCTCGGATGATCCGGACCTTTCAACTGGCGAAATAGGCCCCAATTCTAATGCAGAAACGCTGTGGTCGGGCGTTATCATGGGATCCAAAGAGGTCTCATGAGCTACAGATTCTGGCAATAAACATATGCAGGTAAATTAGTAAGATGGTGTTTTGCGCTTTAACCTTTTTAAACTTACAGCTGGTAGTGCTGGAATGCGACACATCTGCCAAGGCTTGCGAGAGCATGCATAGTAGAGCAACCGGTGGTAGCTTCATTATGGAATTCAGATGCTGCAGTACAGTAATTGGCGGGGCTTTAACTTGTAGAAATTATTGCTGGTGGTTGAAATGCGCGAAAATAAAGAAAAATGACGAAATGGAAAAGTATCGTGTTGCTTTTATTAAAGAGAATATGTCCACAAGGGCGAGGAATTGCTTGCCAAAATGTGGAGATACATCTTGGCCTGACGAAGGCATAAAAAAGAACAGGCTGGGTGGGGAGTGCTTTTCTTGAAAGCACTCCTTTTTACTAAAAATAAGAAGCTCTTTAACGTTTTCCGAGACGGTTCTTTGTAGAACTTTTTTTTTAAAAAAAAACACGTTTGTTTTAAATAGAAAACTACAGACTAGTGCTGATCCGTCAGGAAATGCTGATCAACTGAATAGCTTCTATGAAAACATGCAGCCCATGCATCAGTAGCAGTGCTTTGGACGTTCAAAGAAACACAGCTATTTAAATTAACGAAGATCAGCAGCTATAAATCCCGCGCATTGCAGCAGTAGTAAAACAAACTGGCAACTAGGGTTTTCCATGAATGAGTACCAAGGTTATACTGCAAAACCCACATTACGATTCCACAAGCAGTAAGCTTTGGACCCACATATCTGTGCTCCCCTGCGAGGGAGTCGTCACACGCCACCATTGTCCTTGAGAGAATGTGCATTTTAATCATTACCAAATCTCAAATCACACGAAAGACCTGAACGCACATAAATGCCCAAGTCATGACACCGCATTAATGACATAAATGCAAGCAAAACAAGACTTTGTCAGCTGTGTTTTGATTCTAACTGAGCAGGTGCATCGGGAGCTTTGTGCACTGTGAAACAAAAAAGACGATATAAACATGTTATAGACAACCGGAAGAAGGGACATCAATGTCACCACTTTGCATGTGCATTGGCGCAACTGGTGACATGACCTAGAACAGGGGCAGTGGAATCCCGAGCGTTTAAAGTCACTGTCTGGATGCTATGCACCCACTGCATATGGCAAAACTAGCATATATGAGTTTGTAATAAATGAGAGATGCATGGGCTCACGTGGGTAACAAATAGAGCAAATTTAAACCGCAAAACAGGCATGTTTCGACGAAAAAACGCATGCTGTGCAGGTAGCAATAAACGGGTCAAGCGTGTATTTAACACCAAAGCGGACAAAGTCGATCGTCCCAGGCCTGCGCATAGAATTTCGCCTAATGTAGAATGCATTCTGCAAGCCGAATAAAAAAGCAAAGCTTTCTCGAGCCGAAAGTCAAAAACATACCACAAGCAAAATATGCATCCATTTCTATGGAACCTTTTGCGCAAATCTGTTCTCATGAGGTGTAGGCCATGTGCCGGATTTCCCAGTCATTCCCAAGTTCCGACTGAAAAAAGTCTCCCTCCATGCGGCTCGTGTATGCCTTTGTTTCTTTGCTCACCTGGGCAAATGCCCAATGGACACAATGAAGGAAAAACAATACGCAATCCAACAGATAGGCGGGAACGAGGCGTATCAATAGATGGCCTCCTCCTTTGCCGGAGACAGGCCCGTACAACCGGGAAACAAGTATATGCACTATCGACCTTAGAGCTTCTTGATTGTGTAGCGATAGTTTCGCCCAAACACGCCTTTATTGCCCAACTGTCAGGTGGTTATGGACAGACATTTTCCGGATTTGCCCGTGCCACAGCCAGAAAAAGGAGTCATCAGGAAACCCGCTCAATGCGAATGACTCAGACAAGGGGGCCTCTTATCGCCCAGCGTTTAGGCACGAACCCCCCAGCAGAGCCGCCTAATTGCTCACTAAAGCTTGCCCAATGTGCGGCTTCTCCGCTCCTCAAAAGCCCCTGCGCATGGACAGCCAATCCACTGCACGCATGGCGCCATCGATGGCGAGTCTCTGCCGAGTCGAGCCGCTTCTTTTTCGCACAAAGAACAGAAAATGCAGTGCGTCACTAGCGCTGACAGAAGCAAAATATCGCCATTGCCCAGCAGCCAATAGGCGGCGTTTGCGAGCACCCCACTTTTTTTAGCTTGGGGGTGTAGCGACACCCCCCTTTCGAAACTGGGCAAGGAAATGCTGTGAGCAAGGGCTGGCTGCAGTAAGGGGCTGGGGGTGTTGGAAGCGTTGGGTTGCATCCCCTAACGCTCAGCTATAAAAGCCATTTCATCTGGCACACTTTCCAACCCTTCATTAAGCTCATCTACCTTTCTTGTCTACGCTTTTGGGGAGTCTCCATAACGAAACCTTCTTTTTGACTCCCTTACAACCAAGATCCGCTTATATCGCTTTAACGCTAACGTTCTTATAAACGAAGGATGGATTCCAACTGGTGCATGGTGTGCGGCAGACACATTGACTGCCAGGAGCTGGCCACCTACTGCAGTGACGCCTGTAGTCACCTGGATAGCAACCGGTCCGTGGTATCGCCGTCAGAATACTTTTCGTTCTGGTCGCCTACTGCGTCGCCGGCCAGCTCACCGATGTTCACATCGCAGGGCATCTACCGCGAGCGCTCGCTGTCGCTGACGCCGATGAGCACACAGGACCTGGCGGCAAGACACCCGTGCCACACGCCGGCATACTCGTCGTCGCGCTCATCGCTGACTCTGATGAATCTGCAGGCGTCGCCGTCGCTGGGACCAAGCGCCCTGGATATCCGCGGCCGTGCCACGTCGCTTCCCACCGCACATCAACTGTCAGCCATGTAAAGTCGCCGCCGGAATAAAAATGCGGCCAAGTCTCGGAGCTTAATTGCCGGTAATTGCATCGTTGCTTTCCTTCGGAGCGTCTCCCCCCTTTCCCTTTGACTTGGGATGAATAACGCCCCCCGAAATCCTCCCCTCTTCATTCACACAATCACACACAAAAAGTATGTTTTTTTAGCTCTTTTTAGGATGGGCTTATTATGCCCTTCCCCCAGCAAACTGTAGATAAAATATTGTTCCAAATGTAAAGGTTTTGTAGGACCCAAATTCTGCCCAGCGAGGGCCTGCACATCCGACGCACTTCAAGTGCATCGCTTTTTTATTGAAGGCTGCATATGTGGATTTACAAGGCCAAGACAAAATCTACCGTCTCTTGAGTCAAGTCAAGTGACAGCCTTTATTTGCCTGACCTGGTTGCCCAATCTACGTTGTAGAAACCACTGTCCCCAGAATTACTACGTTGAGACGTGGGAGCAATGGGGGGAGCGTTGAGCTTTGAATGCCAACATTATGCATATATTGGTTCGTTTGTTTACATTCCATTCTTCCATCATACACCCGAACAAGAAAAAGCTAATTGCGATACATTGAATAAATTTTATGCATTGCGCTTGGCCACCTATACCCAAATGAAAGCCATGCAAGCCAAACACAACCCAAACCTGTGTTCCGCTTACCAAAGGCCTTCTGCGTGGCGTCTGCCCATACAAAAGCCAAAAAAGAAACGAATGAGGCTGCTCGCTTTTTTGTTTCAAACATTCGGACCCTCAATACGTTCCATGCCATTGCGCAAAATGATTTCCCTCTCCCCATCCATGGCGATAGTTTCTTTTGCTTATGCAAATAAAAGTGTAATACATTCAACATCTTTTTCTTGTTGTGTGAGCACCAATGTTTGTTTTTCTCACGTACATATGTTTTATTTTCATAATCGAGCTGCATTTTTTGGGGGAAGCATAAAAAGTAGGTTGTGAAAACCCTCTCATTTCAAAATCCGGATATACATTTAAAAGAGGATTGTCGCTGGGATATTGAGCTTGGTTTACTCACACTGTCACCACACGTTCAAGAACCCTGTGTTCTATGCTTTACATAATTGGTGATGCGGAAATTGGGTGGACATTGTATCCATTGAAAGTGGAATTACCAAACCAGACATTTTATTAAAATACCCAGAATGTGCAGTTTCCCAGAAAAAATGCTTATTCCGTTGGCTACCATACCACTTGAACTCCACCTATAGCCTGTGCATTAAGCTGCGTATCGCATGTGCCTTCTCATCCAGCTTTATCCTGCAGAAGCAAGTGCTTCATACTACTGTATTATGCAGCGGCGAAGCGTTTGAATGCGGCCGAATTCCACGTTTCCACGTTTTTCTGAGTTCCTCTCTTGTTCCACCACTGGCTATTATGGTAACAGAGAAAACTGCCTCTTGCCTAAATAAGGAACTTGCTCACAAATTTGCTGGAATAGGCATTTCATACCACTTTTGGCTACCTGTTTAATCACCCCATTTTATCTGTTTTGTCAGGCCAGCTCGTTAATTGCAAAATCTTATTTAGCCTGGACAGCTAAAAACAAAGTGTAGTGCACCATATATTTTAGGGCCAGATGCAACCGAAACTCATTTCTTGGCCGTGCAGCCAAGAAAAGAGAAACTGAAAGTTATTTTTCAAACACAAGCGAGCCGATGAAAGCAAAATTGATGGCTCGGTGCAGTGAAGAAATTCAAATTCCCAGCATACTTTTCCGCCCTCGTATTTTTGTTTTCTGCATTTAAGGCTTCTGATGAGTTACCAGCAAGCGTCCGGCACGGAAGTTTCGCCTTCTGCTGGCGCCAACGACCAGCAAACACAGACCAACATGTTCCAGGTCTCCAGCCATCCTATTGCATTGCTATTTTTAATTCTGTTCAAGGGATGCGCTCTGGGACTATACTTGCTGGGCAATTTCTTCACCAACAACTTTATTCTTATATTCGTTCTGTGCGTGCTTATCTTGGCAGTGGACTTTTGGACAGTAAAGAACATCTCCGGACGGCTGCTCGTGGGCTTGCGGTGGTGGAATGAAGTGCGGGAAGACGGCACCAACGAGTGGATATTCGAAAGCCGTGATATTTCGGTTCCAGTAAATGCCAGCGACTCGCGCATTTTCTGGACTGTGCTGTATGCGACACCGGCTATCTGGTCTTTGCTGGCCATTGTGGCGTTCTTTAGTCTCAAGTTCCAATGGCTGCTGATTGTTATTATTGCGGTTATCCTTGCCGCCGCCAACCTCATTGGATATCAAAGATGCGACAAGGACCAGAAGAAGAGGTGGAGCCAGCTGTCCTCGGAAGGCACGTCATCGTTTGTTTCCGGCATGGTTTCTGGCCTAATGAACAATGCCCTCACCAGTGGCGTAATGGGTCGCTTCTTCAGCCGTTAGCTACAATAAAATACTCCCATATCACTTCTGATTTGATCATTGCTAATTTGGTTTATTTTTGTGTATTTTTTGGCTGGCTGGAAATCTCAAGTCATACTCTCTTTCTCAAATTACGATTTTCTGAAGGTACATTATTGATGGATGCGACAAAGGGTTTGGTTCCGGGTGGATGCGATACGAGCGGTTATCGATGGATATAGCTTGGATGCGGATTGTACGATATTTTTGAGTCTGCCGAAATTACGCTTGAATTCACATTTTGAATCAAGGCTCTGTGAATCTTGTTTTTAAACGGAAAGCGCCTGCTGAGCATACCGCAAATATCTCGGAGCCAGGTCCCATATACAGCAGTTTTTTTTTTGCGTACAGAACCTCTAGTACATATTGACTAATTTCTTATATGTAGGAATTTGAAAAAATGGGTCGTCGTCCTGCTCGCTGCTACCGCTACTGCAAAAATAAGCCGTACCCCAAGTCGCGCTTTTGCCGTGGTGTGCCTGACCCCAAGATCAGAATCTTTGATCTGGGTCGTAAGAAGGCTAG